>OZ024907.1:44638631-44686131 GCA_964017125.1 Flabesymbios commensalis
GCAGTGTGGGATTTAATCCTTTAACCGCCATGTTATATAATTTGAATCTTTTTTGAATTTTTTTTTCACCCACTTGAAGTTGTGTGTCGCTACCGCGACCCACAACTTCAAGTGGGTGAAAATATTTTTTATTATTAAAGCGACACAATAAGGCTAAAATCATCAAAAAATCGGTAATTGTATTTTGACTTCTTAACTCATAGCAGTCTGGCCGTTTTGACATTGGACGTCTGTGTGGTCTGGCCATTTTTGTGATTTTGAGATATATTCTGATACTCCCAGTAGAAATTTAGAATGATGGCATATGTATTTCCCATACACCACAGGAACAGACATACAATATATAAACCAGAATACACTTAATTTAATTAGGCAATGTGATGTTGCCATGGTAACCGGCAGCCATTTTGAATATGCTAATTAGGTAGTCATATTTTCGGTTATTTTGTTTAAAAATTGTATTTTTGAGATCCACGGAGTTCAACATTATATCAATTCGCATAAATAATATTAAAAAACATCACATACGGTTTAAAGAATCATTCAACAGGTCTATGCACACAAATTAATAGGATGATTAAGTTATTGTCATGGGATATAGTAATATTTCTAAATTCACTGAAGGGCATACCAGATTTCATATTTTGAGATTAAATTCCAACCTCATCTGGGAAATACCGAAAGCCCGTATTCATCTGAGCCTGGATTTCTATTTTTAGTTCGGAAACGGTTGTGACACAGACAAATCAACTCTTTATGCTCTAGGTTCCCCATGCTGTGTCCATAGTTACACAAGTGATGTCATTTTGTCAATTGCTAAGCATTATTGCCAGGTTCGAGCTGGGCTCGGACTTAGACTCAGCGTCATAAATCCCAGGTTCGAGCTGGGCTTGGACTTAGACTGATATGAGTTAATATGACCACATGATGTAAACATGGCTATAGACTAGAACTGCAAACGTTTTTACATTTTTGTGCTGCGCATTTACCAGTTAAGCGAGATATATAGAGACGAAATCCCCGTATTTCTTATCTTGGACATGCATAGACAAATAAAATTACCGATTTTAAAATAATTTTAGCCTCATTGTGTCGCTTTAATTTAATAATTTTAATTCCCAGCAGCAGTGATTTGATCGGCCAGTAAAAGCGATTTTAGTCGTGCTAAGCGCAGGGTTAACTTTGAAAAAATAATAACATTTTTCATTTTGTGGAAGTAAACTGAAACTTATTCAGAGGCAGAACAGATTTAATAATGTCCACATAATTGTGCGGAGACGTTGTTTGTCTTGTTTAGTTTTTTTTGTGGTTACGTAGTGATATTCTGAGCCTCCACAGTGTATTTATTTGGCGTCAGGATCAATCAGCCGCTCCCGCACCGCGCCAGACATCTCAGTCCATTATACACTCCCTGGATCACCTCTCCATCATATTTTATCAGGCAGTTTTTCACAAGGGAAACAATGCCATCCCGCGACACCTTGATCTCACAACTGAGCAGCATCTATTAGATAATGAATGTAAAAAAAACGGTTCATCCATTCACGCGTACCGACATTTTACGGCAAACTATTTTGTTTGTATTTATCAGCGCCCAAGCGTTATCGTGCTGTACTGCTCTGCAAAGCCAAAAGGCCGTATCTGCTTACTTGTAAATTAAGCAGATACTGTTGGCTTTGCACGGCAGTATCTGTGCCAGAACATAGAATGTGGATGTGTAAATTTATAGTTTTTCTTGTGAACTGCGTTAGTATTCTTATTTTCTGTGCCATACAATATCTTTTCACACCTTATAATTATATCAGTAGTGTTATTCTTGGAAACAATTGTTTAAGGGACTAGCCCACCACCTACGTTTAGTCATGGTTGTCAAAAAGCGAATCTAATCTGATGCATTTAATAATAGTTTCTTATTTTTATGTTTTATTGTTTAAGGTCCATACCCAGGCCTAAATCATCAAAAAATCGGTGATTTTATTTTGGCTTCCTAATATGACGATATGAACCTCCTTTCGGGAATGCCCAGAAAACATAGTTTTTTTAGTATACTCTTTCTGTTTGTATGTGGTTACTCTAGGGTCACCTAAGCCGCATAAACATATCTGATTCATCGAAAGAGGTCTGAAATGGTGGCCAAGCTGCACAGTATGTTGAGTAACCCACCTCAGATAGAATGCTTTACGTGTTACATTCGCCATATCATAGTGGATTAAATGCCTAAGTGTGGTCTGGCAACTGCCCACAAGGTAGACAGTACGTCGCCTCGGAGCTAAAGGATCCTATCTGACACTCGTCAGAGTGTCAGATAGGATCCTTTAGCTCCGAGGCGACGTACTGTAGTAGCCCTCTGGGTAGGATGATCTAGCCAGAACATCAACGTTGAAGTTATATCTGGAGGTGCTAATTGGAGATAACTAAAGAGTTAGGCTACTAAAGGTTACTGTGAACCATGAATTTGAAAACACTTTCATGTTTGACACATTTTACCCAAATTTACGGCCTACTGTTTTATGTTCCCAGCAAATAAAAGAGGAGATTGCGTAATATTGCGTAGGCTTATATTGATTAAGGACTTAATGTTGGACCAGCAGCTGCGACACTGATCCAATTTTAATCAATATTGGAAACTTCCTGTGCTGACTGTATGAGTGTATTTAAGTATGCAACTGTAACTGAGATCAGAGCTTAAACCGTCACTTCAGAGTGCCGGGGCTGATTTCCCTCGACATTAAAGGTAGTGACAGCATTATCGCTCTGGAGAATTAGAGTGGGGAAAACAATCCATGAACGGGACAGCTGCATTCTTGCGGGAGAGATGTCATGCAAAAACACGAAAAACCTGTCCTGTGTATGTGCTTTGAAAGTGGGATTATTTTATCTTAATTTGTTGAAACTGCGAAATGAAACACTTTTCGGTTTTCACAACGAAAATGCCAAATGAAATACACACCACCAATACAAAAATTAGAATATGAAGTGAAAAAACACTTTCTTAAAGCAACATAATCAGGCCAAAAATCATCCGAAAACCAACATTTTATTTTTGCTTTTTCATGTGTCCATAATATATGTGAACATGTTCATAGATTAGAATAATTGTGAAAGTTTTTTTATATTTTTTTTTGCGCAGGTAAACGAGAAATAATTAAGGACGATATTTAATTTCGGACATGCATGTCCAACACAAGGAATACGGGAATAACTGATAAACGGGGCTTTCGGCACACTTGCTACGTCGCCACAGTTCTAGTCTATGTTCACATACTTATTATGGACATATGAAGGATCATTTTGACTTTTGGGTAATTTTGGCCTGATTGTGTCGCGTTAAGTAATATCGAAATTAAAAATTATTATTTCGCTCTCATTTAATCATAATAAAAATAATATTATTACGTTTCCATGTCATAAAAAGCAAAGCAAATTTTTTAATCTTACGTTCGCACGTGTAAAATAATAATATGGCAAGAAGATGTAATTATTAATTATTAAGTTTCCACGTAATAACTAATCAAAAGTAATTATTCTACGTTCTCGCGTAGTAAAAATGAACGTGACAATTTTATTTTTTATTTTTAAATTCTTACATAAAAAATATCATTTTGTTTTCGTTATGTCACCATATGCTTGCTGCAGAAGTCAGACGTCCTGTAGTCAATATGACCTCATGACTTGTCCCAGCAAATTATTATGAGGATTTAACCGAATGTTGCTTCAATATTGGCCCACCGCCTACGGCGCTGGTCCAGCATTGCAACAACATTGGATCAACTCCTCATGTTGTCCGAAGTGTCTATCAATGTTTTCTTTTTTAAATAAATACTTAGCGGCTGGTATGGATAATCGAAGTTTAATATACAAGTGCGGCTCACAAATAAAGCCATATCGTTTAAAATGATATTTTCCACTCATTTGAAACAATATCAGATTCAAATGCATAAAATATATTAACAAGACATATATCAATATGACAAAAGAAATATATCAATGAGGGGAACAGCACTGTACAACAGTAGACCAGCCAACCCTCCCTCCGCAAGCCATCTAGAAAAACATAGCCTAATGTAGAAGTTATTATTAAGGTCACAAAGGACAAAATTGATCTGTTTTATTATAATAGTACATGTATATAATTATTTATCACAATTATAGATTATATTATGTTTTTGTTGAATGTTTGAATTATTTCATAATACATTCATGGTTATTGTGAATTTGTTATTTTTATTATATTAACTTTTTTAAATATGGTAATTAATATTATTTACCAAGTGCAGGACTGCAACTGATGCAACAGAGGCAACGGTTAAGAATTGTACTATTGAAACATATACACATATAGTGCGAGCTCCACTGTTTTACCATAGTGTAACTGTTGACGTAGAAAATAAATACATTCAAAAGTTAATCCTGTGGAGATCACTCAACGAAGATGGCTGCAAAGACCATCGTTAAATCACGTTTTTTATCATTTTTTATCAATGATACATAGTTTCATAGGGAGCTTATAGCAGAGTTTTAAGATTAGGAACCGCAATATTGATCCTTATTTGTTGACAGGTGGCGTTTGTGTCATTTACATGTTCAAATAGTGATAGTAAAACTTAAAAGTATGCAATGAATAACAGATCATAATGACAAATATAGTAGACCAGTGCAACTATTGGTGCAAATATATTTTCTAAATGTTATCAGCAAAATCTGATATCAAAATACTAACCATATGTTTTATTAATCCTGTAATCATTAATTTAAACATTAAATTATCTAATAAACGAAGTTTATGTTACCCAGTCTTTACACATGTTTAATGTACTTCTATTCATTGTGTATAGTAGGCCTATAATAATATGTAAGAGAAAAATCGTAGCCGGAGCTTACCTGTGCAAATATCAAAATAATTATTACTGGGCAATAATTAAAAGTGTTATTTTTAGCTAATAATGGACAATAGTTAAAAATTTCACTTACATTTTATTTTTTAACGACCACAACATTTTCAATAACAGTTTTAATTCAGATATAATGTTGTGCTTCTATGGGTGCAGAAGCTAGGACGGTGTTGGGGGTCCTGTGCTGTCAGGTCATCATACACGTAAATGTCAAATCCCGCATGTGATATAGTCTTTATCAGAGGGTGGATCAATGCTGATTTTTCATGGATATAACTTTTATCATGACAGATCTGCTGTGAAGTCGACCGATTATAGTTGATAGCAGTATTTAAATCAATTTAGCGTTTGTATCCACAACAATTATTATTAATGAATCACTACCTCTAATGTAAATCAAAATGTATATCGCAATATTTTGCAAACTTTAGTGTAAATTTGGAAACAAAAAGTATTGTTTATTTCGGTCACAACTGCTCAATCTAGTCATATTTTTACGTTGTGTATCAAGTGACAATATGAAACCACTGTACACAATCTAGAACGTGTCCAGATATGACAAGAGATGCGTCGGTGACTTCATGACAAATAATATTCAAGCTAATTCAATTTCTCTTTTTTCGTTGTTTATGTGATCATAAAGTGCATTATGTGCAAACGAATGAAATGAAAAATAACATATTGACTAACACATTTAGTAAATTAAACCTGCTGTAGAATACGTATCACATCGGGATCAACATCTAGTCATATGAGGAATCGTGTTCTGATCCCAGAAAACACGAGGCATTCACCAAAGGATGGTTCAATGTTGGACCAGCGTCGTAGACGGTGGGCCAGCATTGAACCACCCTTTGGTGAATGTCTCGTGTTTGCTGAGATATTCTCTATAATAACCCTTCAAGCGCTAAAGATGACTATAGTCTTTTTCAATCTGTTCTAATAGCAGATTTAACCATTGGAAATGAAATGAGTGGTCGCACATCAAGATTTGCAAATGTTTCGTCTCAAATTAAATAAATGTGAGTATTTTTTCCCACTTAAAGTTGTGGGTCGCGGGTACCGCGACCCACAACTTTAAGTGGGTAAAAAAATAAATTGTGTAATGTAGCGCCTTGAGGGTCAATGTCGTGTATGTGTTTACTGGTTTATGTCGGTGTGTTTGTTATTGAGATAATAATGAAGGAATATTGAAATTGCTTTATATTCGTGCGATATTAACATACATGTTAAAAAGTGTTATTTTGTGTAAAATTATCTGCACTTCCCAAGCACTTTTCTGTAATTATGTAATTTACACGAGATTGGTACTAATATGTATTTACTTTATAGTTATATATGTTTTTTTATTATTTACAATCGAAACAAATGTGTACCGTGGTTTTATAATAGTTTTTACAATAGTTTAGTATTACCATATCAGATGGAATACATTGCTCATATATCTAGACATAGGTACTGTTTTTTTTTAAAGTAGCCTCCAGTGAATGAGACGAAATGTAATATCTTAATGGCATACATAATGTATTATTTGAACAGTAAAATGCCAGTAAATACTTAATATGTACTATCAATGGATACCAAGGTGAGAATAAAATAATGTGGTTGCAATATTGTTATTTCCGTCTGATAATATGCGCAGAAAACATGGTTTAATTATTGTGATCTTTAGGTCTCATAGACAACACCATAAATCAAAAAATGATTATACCATGTATTTTCAACAACCGGGGTTAAGAACTAAGCACTGCTATGATGACACGGCTGAAATATCAAAGTCTGTTTGTAACCAATTAGGAATCTCACCTGTCAAACAGGATCCGTATTCTCGTACAAGTTACGATATAGCGTAGGCTTCACATTGGTCGAGATGGCCATCTCGACCAATCTGAAGCCTACGATATATCGTAACTTGTACAAAAATACGGGCCTAATCTCCACTCGTCATCCGGGTGGTATGATACATACATTTTAATCAATCAATCAATCAGTCAAAAAATTATCAACCTACCAGTCAAGTGTAGGTCTATATAAATAACAAGGAGCTATAAATATGACAGATTAGAACAAAGTAGCGGTAATCGTAGTTATAGATCCATCGTTGGCTATAGATTGGTCCTACGTACCCAGAATTAACTCTTCTTTGTTCAAATTATCCGCAAAAACCGTACTCCTCGAACCCAAGATTATTTTTTTTAAATAGTGATGTAATATTTGAAATAGACCCTCATAAGCAACTATTATACGCAGCATAATACAACTTGAAACATAGCTAAATATAACCCTCCGGGCTTTACTTTTGCATAGTTGAAAGATGACACCTAGGTCATTTCAACGTCACATAAGCTGATTTTTCAATGTATGAAAATCGCATTATTTAGGCGGCTATCGAATATTCGCATTATTGCGAACTTAGGCAAAGAAGGGGTAATTCAACGAGTGGAAAATACACAATAAAACAGATATCTTAACTTAATACGTTTTCTTACATGCTCCTTGTATGCTATTAATGTAGCCATATTCTCTAATATACCATGTGGTTAATGAAACCTTCAAAGATCCGATCTCTACTTTCCTTGGAATGAATGGATACTCAAGACCAAAACTATGCAAATTGTAAAATGACAGCACCGTAGTGTTAGGGTTGCTTTGGAGTAGAAAATACCTGAAATGATAAAACCCAGTGTTGGATGGCTCCACAGAGACACAACCCGTGACGGAATGCAGGCATGCATATATCCCAGCAAACACAAGGCGGTAAACCAATGTTGTTTTAATGTTGGGTCAGCGTCAAAGACGCTGGCCCAACATGAAAACAACATTGGTTTAACGCCTCGTGTTTGCTGTGGGCCATGCCTGGTTAACATAGGCCTACCCACGCTGTGCTGACATCTGATACCACACCAGAATATGTGTTACATCATAAATATCGCATAATAGCATCTAATTAGAGCTGTACTGAACGAGCGTGCCCTAAAAACGAGACGCATACCAGACTAAGGGGTCTTGTCAAGTTAAAAAAAAATCCGAGAACAACTCGGAAGTGGGTGGGTGGGTTAGGCACCAATTCGGAATTTTTTTTGTGTATTTTTTGTAAATGTTTCAAAAAAAAGTTTGGATAGGGGGGTGCGCGCGGGTGGATGGGGTCGGGTCAATCCGAGTTTTTCTCGGATTTTTGATTTTTTAGGACCCCTAATAGTACAGCAGCAGACACCAAAAAAGAGCCATATTTAGGGAGTTACCTAAACCGGCGGTACAACATTTGTCCACATGTCTAGAATTGTTCCCAGGGGTCTCTAGATACAGAATCTGGTGATGACATTGGCGGAAATGGGGGCGGGCTGAGAATTTGACACTTTTGTACACCTACCCTATTTTTATAGAAAATATTCGATAAAATATGATTTTCGCGTCATTCTCACTCCATTATAATGTTAGGCCATTTAAATGAAATATTGTTGGATTTAGTTTATTTCTAGTGTGGACTAGACGAATTTTTGGAAAATGAGCTCCTATAAAATCCTAGAAGCATTTTTGAGTAAAAGTTGGGAAACCAACTTTTTTACATAATTAAGGTATGCTGAACACGATTAGCCCGGTTCCCAAGCTGAATTTTGAGTTTTTGATTATCTAATTAGCATAACAAAATGGCGACTAAATTTATGATTTAGCACACTTTTTTCAAACATTATTTTTATTTACCTATACATATGGACTTTATATTATGTGTACCCATATGAAAATTATTGGGAACATGTTTTTCTAGAATAATTAAAGTATGCTGAATGCGATTAGCCCTGTTTAGTACATAATTAGCATAAACAAAATGGCTGCCAAGTTAAAAATTTAGTAGGCTTATTTTTATATAAAATACCGGTAGGACCTACACTGCTATAGGCCTACATTGCTGTAGGCCCAGTCTTAGGCCTCCTATTTAGATGTTTGGACTTAATTGTAACGTCAGGCCTGGGGGTATAGACCCAGCCTAGACAGCTAGACAGCATTGATTGCTGAGTAGGCCTATGTCTCATATGATCATCATTTGCATCTTTGAACCTCTGTAGACCAAGTTAATGGTCGAAAAATTAAACCTCCATTATAGTCATAGAAGTTCTCAGGTTCAACAAAATTACTTCAAAATTCGACTTTTTTCTGTTTATGTCATTTTGCCAAAGTTAAAAATATAGGGAATAAAATACTAAAATTTCTAAGCCATTTGTTAAAAAAATCGAAACTTATTAATCAACATATATTTTTTCACTTTTAAAATTGATACTTTTTGTTAATGGAAAAGTGATCCAAGTCCATCAGTTTATATAGGGACTTTTGGACTTGGATCAGTTTACCTCTGAAACATACGGAAAATGGCAGCTGGAATGTTGTAAAACACCCCTTATATGGATCTGTGTATGCTATGCCAATCGTTACAAATTTTGTACTGGGGCAAGACGATGAAACACTAGACAGTTTTTATGCTAGTTTGTGACTTTTATAAATAAATTAATAGATTTAAATTTTAAGTTTATTTATAATATAAAATGAAGAAAATAGTGCCAGAAACGGGTTTTACGACATCACTTACTATATATCTGAAAATAGGAATGAATAATAAACATCAATGCATAATGTCCTATATGCTTCTAATTATTGGCGTAAAGAAGTTGAATCAAAAAAGAAATTTCTAACTTTGTTAATTGATTTTAGCTTTAAAGCCTTCTATAGGAAAATTAGAAAATGTGGACTTGGATCACTTTACCTCTAAGCCATTCACATAGTAAATCGTATTTTCTGCATTATCTTCACTTTCAATCCTGTTAGAAATAATTTTCTGGTGTCCAAACTTGTATTTGTATGATCAGAGAATACATATGTTTTAATCAGCACAAAAATGTTACATTTGTTGAGCTAAAATCCAAAATGGCCGCCAGTTATTACGTTTCTTCCATAATATATGCACATAAACGTGTGGTGCAGTCAAGCTGCTCAAAAAAGTTTCTCTCACTAGTACACATTAGAACATAATTAATGGCATCGCGACTTGGCAAATGCTAGATAACCTGTCAGGTTAGGCTGTTGCTCATCATATGTCCGTTCGGAAGCCTTTTTGTTACTTATCAGGTAGGCACGTATGGTGTTTTTACAGTGGAGAAGATTTATTGGCCCTAATTAGGGGGGGGGGGTCAATAAGGCTAATTAGGGTGAATAAATTTAGTTAATTAAAATTTAAATGTCCATTGGAAATCCTCTACACCAAGGCCTAAATAGATGCTTGTGCCAAAGTTGTCGTTGACTCACCCATAATAGGGTGTTCTGCATAACATAACAGCAGTACTAAAATATATGATAATTTTATAGCTGCTCATGTAAATATAGTGATTAATGGGAACAAATGCAGCCACATTTTGTTTTAGGTGTTGATGTGATTGGTGATATTGGTCAAGTATTTGTCATGTGAAAAGCAGACAATATAGACCATGGGAATAAAAACTTATTCAGTGGCCAAGATGACTTTTGTAGTGGCTGAGATAAGTTTTACAGTGGCTGTGATCACTTCTACAGGGGCCAATATCACATTTGTAGTGGCTGAGATCACTTTTTAAGTGGTTGCAATCACTTCTTCGGTGGTCAAGATCACTTGTGTATTGGTTTAGATATTTTTTAAAGAGCTTTGTTCACTTCTTTAGTGTCTAAGATCACTAGTGGCTGAGGTAATTTTATCAGTGGCTGACACCAGTTTTTTAGTGGGCAAGATCACCTTTGTAGTGACTAAGATCATTTTTAAAGTGGATGTGATTACTTCTTCAGTGGCCAATATAACTTTTGTAGTGGCTGAGATAATTTTTATAGTCCGTGTGCTCACTTCTTCATCGATCATAATCACTACGTAATGGCTTACATAACTTTATCAGTGACTGCCACGAGTTTGTTAGTGGCCAAGATCACCTTTGTAATGGATGAGTTAACTTTTAAAGTGACTGTGATCACTTCTTCAGTGGCCAATATAGCTTGTGTAGTGACTGGGATAACATTTAATGTTGTTGTGATCACTTCTTTAGTGGCAAAGATCACTTTTGTAGTGGCTGAGATCACTTTTAAAGTGACTGATCACTTCTTCAGTGGCCAATATACCTTTTATAGTGGCTGAGATAACATTTAAAGCTGCTGTGATCACTTCTTCAGTGGACAAGATCACCTTTATAGTTGCGGAGATAACTTTTAAAGTGGATGTGGACACTTCTTTATTGGCCAAGATTTCTTTTGTAGTTGATGAGATAACTTTTCGCGTCGTTGTGATCACTTCTACCGTGGCCAAGATCACATTTGTAGTGGCTGAGATTTATTTTGAAATGGTGGCAATCACTTCTTTAGTGGTCAAGATCACTTGTGTATTGATTTAGATAATTAAGTAATTTTGATCACTTCTTCAGTGGCCAAGATCACTTTGTAGTGGCTTAGATAACTTTATTAGTGGCTGATAGCAGTTTTTTTGTGGACAAGATTACCCTTGTAATGGCTAAGATAATTTTTAAAGTTACTGTGGTTATCTCGTTATTGGTCAAGATAACTTTTGTAGTGACTGAGATAACTTTTTTAGCGGCTGTGATCATTTTCTCAGTGGTCAAGATCATTCTAGTAGTGGCTTAAATAATTTTCAAAGTGGCTGTGATCACATCTTCAGTATCCAAGATAACTTGGTGAAGATCAATATGTAGTGGCTTAGATAACTTTATCAGTGACTGACACCAGTTTGTAGAGGCTGAGATAACTTTTAAAGTGATTGTGATCACTTCTTCAGTGGCCAATATAATTTTTGTAGTGGCTGAGATAACATTTAAAGTTGCTGTGATCACTTCTTCAGTAGCCAAAATCATCTTTGTAGCGGCTGAGATAGCTTTTAAAGTTAAAGTGATCACTTCTTTATTGGCCAAGATAACTTTCGGAGTGGCTGTGATAACTTTTCGAGTGGCTGTGAGCACTTCCGCAGTGGGCAAGATCAGTTTAGTAGTGGCTGGGATAATTTTCTAGTTGCTGAGATAACTTTTAAAGTGTTTGTAATCACTTTTTTTGTGGCCAAGATCACTCTTGTAGTTGCCGAGATCACTTTGAAGTGGCGGTGATCAGTCCTTCAGTGATCAAGGTCATATTTGACAGATGGTTCTAGAGAATGTAGAAGTAATAGCAAACATCTATACCATATAAAATTAACATGTAATGTAATGAGCGAGAAGTCCTGCTGGTATTCCCTAAAAAATGTTGGAAATTGTTCAAATGGAGGAATTAAATACTAACTTAGCGCTTTGTTGTATATAACAGAAATAAAATACTATGTAACCACGTTAAAGCCCTTCAAGTAATATCAAGGATGTTGGTACATTTTTTAATTTGGGTACTCATTGGGCGAAAAGTTGAAACACGGTCAATTTTCCCGAGCCAAAAGAAAAGGAGGCAAATTTTACATCCTACCAAAAAAGTGAGTGATATGTTAAAATAGCATATTATTTGTTTACAAATGCAACAATAGCCCTAGAACATGTTTGAAACTAAACATTTATTACATAAGAAAATCAGCTGAGTGAAAAGTATGCTGACTTTTTTAAATTGTATGACAAATAATTAAAATTATTACCAACGTGAAGCTCTTTTGTGCATGTGTCAATGATCGAACGCAAAATATTTCACATCCATGTGAAAGCTTGTATCAGTAGCTTTCTATTGATAATAAATATATTGATATAGCTCAAAATTTGACTACTCTGTGGGCAATAATCCCTCTCAAAAATTACGTTAATCTTCAATATCACTTCCTAAATAAATTAATATTCTTTTGTTGTATTTTTTACCAACTATACCATGTATACTTGTATCTATGTTTTTTTGGTCTTTTTCTTTTAAAAATGGGATGTACACACTATTCATGTATAGCAAATATGCATCGCCTGTCGAGATAAAAAGTCAAAAATGGTCACCTTTCAACCATTTTGTCTATGCTAATTAGATAATACAAATGTGGAATTGAACTTTAAAATAAAGCTAATTTTATTATTCATAATGTGGAAAAAAACATATTCCCATTAATTGTATAGTCATACACGATCACAATGGCTATTTTTTACATATTATGCTAGTGTATCTCCTAGAAAAATACCCGAAATCGTCAATTTGGCAGCCATTTTGAATATGCTAATTAGACAAACTAAAACTCACAATTCAGCTTGGGAAGCGGGCTAATCGTGTTCAGTGGACCTTAATTATGTTAAAAAGTCAGGTTCCCAACTATTACTCAAAAATGCTTCTAGGATTCACATATCTCGAAAATTCGTCTAGTCTATTGATCTGTGGAGATAAAATAGCAAAAAATAATATAATTTTGCACTAGCATCCTACCTCTAAGTAGTATTGTAGATATTGTAAATATGTCGCAAAATGCAATTTTTCAAAATTTTCAATTTTTTCATTTTTTTGCTTATAGTTTATGACTAGAGGTTCGCTTCTGCACGAAAGTCTCCATGAGCGGTACCATTTGGTTCAGATACATCCCTTAAGTCTGAATTAGGTTACTAATGCTTGATTCGTCTAGTAATTGATCATTATGGCCAATTTCAAAATGGCCGCTGTAAAATCCATGGTTTTTCCCGAAATGTATTATTGAACATGGTTTTCTAAAATTTCGCATCACAAGCACGGTTTCAGTGTCTAATCTTACATTGTATTGTTCGTTCAAGTATTTACAAATGTTGGAATGTGATATTTAGGACTCAATCCAAGATGGCGGCCAGAAATGATCAAGAAAATGTTCAAAATTTCACATTTTCTTGCAAATATTTTAGAAGCACATGTTTTATGATGTAAGAAAATTCCCACGATCGGTGTCATTTGGTTCAGAGACAACCCTTGAGTGAAAATTATATGATTCGTGTTTGATTTGTAGAGTAATTAATTAATATGGCCGATTTTAAAATGGCCACCGTTAAATTAATGCTTAGTCTTTATATGCATAATTCAACATGGTTTGCTTAATTTTTATCTCAGAAACACGGTTTTTGTTTCTATTCTTATATTTTAATGCTGAATGAATCCACTGAATATATCTATGTATATTTTAACATGTTTAAGTACTATAATATGTTGTTTAAGAACCAATCCAAGATGGCCGCCGTAAAAAAAGCAAATAATTTTTTCGACACATTTGAAAATAATTCATGAGCACACGTTCTGTTCTGTACGAAAACCTCAGTGAGCGGTATTATTTGGTTCAGAGGCATATATATATTAAGTCAAAAGCAGGTGATTATTTTTTTATTTGTCAAGTAGGCTAATTAATCATTATGGCCGATTTCAAAATGACCGCCGTTAAATAAATGCATTATTGAACATGGTTAACCTAAAAGCTAATCATAAACACGGTTTTGATGTAATATCTTTAAGCGACACAATCAGGCTAAAATAGTCAAAAAAATCGTTTGGTTTCTTAATATGACCATAATGATGTAAACATGTCCATAGACTGGAACTGCAAAAGTTTTTTTTTCCATTTTTGTGCTGCGCATTTACCAGCTAAGCGAGATATACAGACGAAATTTTCGTATTTCTTATTTTGGGCATGCATGTCCGAAATAAGAAATCGGGAATTTTAATCTGGTGCTGAAAATATACTACAGTAACAAAGATCACTTTTGTAGTGGCTTACATAATTTTCAAGGTGCCAGTTATCACTTCTTCACTGGCCAAGATCACTTTTGTAGTTGCTGAGATAACTTTTGAAATCGCTGTGATCACTTCTGCAGTGGTCAAGATCACCTTTGTAGTGGCTGAGATACCTTTTATAGTGGCTCTAATCACTTCTTCGGTGGCAAAAATTACTTTTGTAGTGGCTGATATCTAGAATGAAACATCTAGAATGGTTATAATCACTTCATCAGTGGTCAAGATCACATTTGTAGTCGTTTGGATAATTTTTAAAGTGGCTGTGGTCACTTATTCATTGGCCAAGATCACTTTGTAGTGACTAGGATAACATTAAACTCGCTGTGATCTCTTCTTCAGTGGTCAAGATCACTGAGATGACTTTTAAAATGGTTGTAATCACTTCTTTGGTGGTCAATAGTACACTTGTCATGGCTGTCATGGCTGTCAACTTTTAGAATGGTTGTAATCACTTCTTCAGCGATCAAGAACACTTTTGTAGTGGCTTAGTTAATTTTTAAAGTGGCTGTGATTATTTGTTCAGTGGCCAAGATCTTTCTGTAATGCCTCAGATATTTTTTCAGTGGGTGACAACAGTTTGTTAGTGACCAAAATTACCTTTGTAGTTGCTGATATAATTTTTTTATAAAGTGGCTATGATCACTTTTTCAGTGGTCATGATAACTTGTGTAGTGGCTGAGATAACTTTTAAAGTGGATGTGATCACTTATTTAGTCGTCAAGATCACTTTTGTAGTGGCTTAGATCATTTTCAAAGTCTGTGTGATCGCTTCTTTAGTGGTCATGATAACTTGTGTAGAGGATGAGATAACTTTTAAAGGTGATGTGTTCACTTCTGCAGTGTCCAAGATCACTTTTGTAGTGGCTGAGATAACATTCAACGTGGTTGTAATTTACTTCTTTGGTGGTCAAGATCACTTTTGTAGTGGCTTAGATATTTTTTAAAGTGGCTGTAATCCATTAAGTGGCCAAGATAACTTTTTGTATCGGCTGATATAATTAGCGAAGTGGCTGCTATCACTTCTTCACTGGCCAAGATCACTTTGTAGTGGCTGAGATAACGTTTAAAGTCGCTCTGATCACTTCTTCGGTGGTCAAGATCACTTTTGTAATGGCTGAGATAACTTTTTAAAATAGTTGTAATCAATTCTTGGCTGGTCAAAATCACTTTTGTCATGGCTGAGATAACTTTTAGAATGGTTGTAATCACTTCTTCAGCGGTCAAGATCACCTTTGTAGCGGTTTTTATAATTTTTCAAGTGGCTGTAATCACTTCTTTAGTGGCTAAGATCACTCTGTAATGGCGTAGATAACTTTTTCAGTGGCTGACACCAGTTTGTTAGTGACCAAAATCACCTTTGTAGTGGCTGACATAACTTAGCTACATAAAGTAGCTATGATGACTTCTTCAGTAGTCATAATAACTTGTGTATTAGCTGAGATAATTTTTAAAGTGGATGTGATCACTTATTTAGTCGACAAGATCACTTTTGTAGTGGGTTAGATCATTTTCAAAGTGTGTGTGATCGCTTCTTTGGTGGCCATTTTTGTAGTGGCTGAGATCACTTTTAAAGTTTATGTGATTACTTCTGCAGTGTCCAAGATATCTCTTGTAGTGGCTGGGCAAACTTTTAAAGTGGTTGTAATTACTTCTTCGGTGGTCATGATCACCTTTGTAGTGGTTTAGATAATTTTTAAAGTGGCTGTGATCACTTCTTCAGTGGCCCAGATCACTTCTTAATGGCTTAGATAACTTTTTCATTGGCTGACACCAGTTTGTTAGTGGCCAAGATCACATTTACAGTGGTTGAGATAATTTTAAAAGTGGATGTGATCACTTATTCAGTCGTCAAGATCACTTTTGTAGTGGCTTAGATTATTTTCAAAGTGGGTGTGATCGCTTCTTTAGTGGCCAAGATCATTTTTGTAGTGGCTGAGATAACTTTTAAAGTTGATGTGATTACTTCTGCAGTGTACAAGATAGCTGTTGTAATGGCTGGGATAACTTTTAATGTGGCTGGGATCATCTCTTCAGTGGTCAAGATCACTTTTGTAGTGGATTTGATAACGTTGTCACTGGCTGACACCGCTTTGTTTGTGGCCAAGATCAACCTTGCAGTGGCTGAGGTAATTTTTAAGATGGCTGTGATGTCTGGAGTAAAAACCAAAACAGTGTTTCTATAATGATTATTACGTAGTACAATTTAAGAATTACAATAATTAAAGGGAACTGAATGTTCATTTTCTTAGGAGACAAGGTTTTAGGTCACCGTGGCCAAAGCTGAACAAACACATTATTTTCTTGCCATTTTCACTGCTGCCATCTTAGATCTTAAAACACTCAACATTACTTTTAGTGGATTTACTGAAAATTAAAATGCAAAATTAAATACCAAGACCGTGTTTGTGAGATGACTATTATATTATGCATAGTCATATAAGCTTATATTATTATTCAATAAAGCATTTTAGGAGTATCCATTGATTTCATGGCGGTGATTTTGTAATCGGCCATTATTAATTATTTAACAAATCAAGCATTAATAACCTGATCTTGACTCATAGGACGTCTCGGAAATAAATAATACCGCTCATGGAGGTTTTCAGACAGATATAGAATAGAGCGTGTGCTCATTAATTATTTGTAAAATGTTGCGACATTTTGACAATGTTGCGGCGGCCATCTTGAATTTCTTAGTAAATTTCTACTTTTTCCGATGTTTTTATACTTTTATTGGACATAGTGAGAATTAAAAAGTAAGATTAGACGCTTAAATCGTGTCTGTGAGATAACTTTGTAACAAATATGTTCAATAATGCAATAACGAGAATTACCGGTAATTGATTTCACAGCGACTATTTTAAAATAGGCCATAATTATTAATTATTAAACACATCAAGCATTAATCACTTGATTTTTGTTCATGGGTACGTGTCTCTCAATGAAATGATACCGCTCATGGAGGTTATCTTACACAATTAGAGCCAGTGCTCATAAACTATTTGCAAAAAAAGAAATTTTGAGCATTTTCTTCACTATTTTCTGGCCGCCATCTTGGATTCGATGGTAAATATCACATTACAGCATTTGTAAATATGCAGGCGAACATTAAAATGTAAGATTAGATGCCAAAACTGTGATTGTGATGTGAAATTTAAGAAAAACATGTTTGATAATACATTTCTGGAGAAATCATGGATTTTAGGGCGGTCATTTTGAAATTGACCATAATGATCAATAACTCGAAAAATCAAGCATTGGTAACCTAATTCTGACTTGAGGAATTTATCTGAACCAAATGGTACCACTCATGGAGATTTTCGTGCATAAAAGAACCTGATGTCAAATTTGTCATAGACTATATGCAAAAAAATGAAAAAAATTGACAATTTTGAATAATTGCATTTTGCGACTTATCTGCAATATAAAAAATAGCTCTTCGGGGGGGGGGGGATGCTACTGCAAAATTATATTTGTTTTTACTATTTCATTTCCACACATATATGACCTGATGGATAGAAAGAACTAAATACAACAATATTTGATTTAACTGGTCCAACATTGTGATAGAGTGAGAATGACGCGAAAATCATATTTAAGCGAATATATTCTTTAAAAATTGGGTAGGTGTACAAAAGTGTCAAATTCTCAGCCCGCCCCCATTTCCGGCAATGTCATCAACCAGATTCTGTATCTAGAGATCCCTGAGAACAATTCTAGACATGTGGACAAATGTTGTACCGCCGGTTTAGGTACCACGAAAATTTGGTCCCTCTGCTGCTGTACTATAACACACTAAGCATAACATCCTACTTCACTCTCAGTTCCTGGTATCTGCCTACAATCATTATAAGCAGCTTTGTCCACACTGACCGCCATAGGCAGGCTGCTCCTGCCGCAATGAGGGAAACAGTTGCACAGGTAACACGAAATGCCACAAAGCAAATTCAAACAGCAGTAGCTGCTTACTTTAAAAGTAAGCAGTTACTGCTGTTTGCTTTGGAAGTAGAACAGTTGCAGCTGTGTTTGAGGGACGGCTGAGGGCGCTGCTCGTCATTCTCACTCACCTGAAGCGTTGCGTCACGCGTTGCAGCGGTTCGCAGAGCGATAACCGGTGTAAAATGCGCATATGCCCCCCAAACACGAGACGTTGACCCGATGCTGGGCTATTGTTGGTCCAGCGTCGTAGACGGTGAGCCAATAATAGCCCAGCATTGGGTCAACGTCTCGTGTTTGCTGGGATCTATAATAGACAGACAGCGGAAATGGGCAAAACACGGTGACACAGAAATGACAGCCAATCATATTGCAGGGATGCAAAGACGTGTGTGATGAATGTGGAGGGTGTTCCATAAGTAAGAAAAAATACGATTGCCGCGTGGGGTATATGAACTGCGACAAGATCTTTCGTTTGAAAGGGATGATGCCGAGAGCTGAAGAGTGAGGCTATATACTTAGTCGCCATTGTCGCTGGCTGATTTATGTAACAGTGTGCGCCGTGTAGCTCGACTGTATTAAAACGTTCAAAACGCGTACAAAACGTTCACTGACTTTGTTGAATGCTTTGCCAAAGTCTGCATACGATATCGGTTTAATTTGTTAGCACATTTGGCTTAATCTATCATGCTTAGACCCTACTGGTTTATAATGGAGACATATACCCCCTCAAAGGGTGTGTTTTACATGTCGCATTATCTACAGATCGAGGCTCGGATTAACTAATCTGTGAATGACAATAATATTATTTTATTCATTAATACCAATATGAATGATCCACCGTTTGTTCACTCAACATAATTAAGGTATCCAACATATAAACACATAATGATAGAGATAATAGCATAACCATAGCGAACAATTAATTCGTCCTGCAATAATTGGCAATAAAGATAAAAGTTCACAGCCCATAATTGTTTTCTTAGCTATTTCGCATATTTTTGTGATAAGCATGCACAATTACTATGCAAACATAGTCATCAATTCACCTACTAACATATATTAATTACTGGTGTATTACATGATAACAAATTTCGTGTTACCAAGTGTTTTGAATCCTATTATACATACATGTATACATGTTGTTAATGTGGATAATAAACATTCTACCTGCATTTCGGCTTATTCGATCCGCCTTAATTAAATAGAAAAATGAAGTGTGCAGCAGCATAACACAATCAATATGTAGAGTTCAGCCAAGTTATCAAGTTATCAAGTATTTTAAGAATTATATTTTATTTTCAACGTTTAATTTCTTGCTTTGACAATTACATCGAATTAAACGTTTAATTAGACTATTAGAAGTACAAGATATGAAATTTAAGATATCAATACCAATGAACCGATTTGTGGAATTGTGTCTTGAACGTCGACACATAACTTACCTTTTATTCTATTTTTGTTCTATTAATTTTTAAATCAAGAAATTAATAAATAACTTCGTCAACTAATCATACAGAAGAAGGCGTCAACAAGCCTTCTTCTATGTATAGAAAAATGGAAATAGGGGACTTGGATCAATTTACCTGTAATATAATATTAGCCATTCACATGCATCAGTGATATTGTATTTATTACAAATTGATTTACACATACTTCTGTAATTTAGTTACGTATAGACAACTGAAACGGATTAATTTCACGAGCTTTAATATGCTGTTACATAATGAGCTCGCAGCCTTAACAAAATAGCATATTGTTAGATTCTACAATTTTCACCTGATTCGTTGCTCGCTGATTGGCCGATATTTCTGTTTTGACCAGTCAACGTGCTACAATTTTAGCCCAATCTGCCGTTCGAAGAGTCTGCCTGTGTTTGTGCTACAGAAAACGGTACGTGGCACAAACCCTAATAACAACATTCGCATTAGCTGCCGGGACGATTTTGTTTCGAAAAAATGTAGAAGACGTTGTAAGGCGAAACCCGACAAAACACAGATTGAGGCGATACGGGCTGCCTCGATAGCTGGCAGCCCTGAAGAAAGACGCAATGAACACATCAGCCACACGGCTGCAACTAAATACCCAATTTAATTAAAGGCCATCAAAAGATGTGTGGTATCTTCAGTGTGTGCACATTTTTTCAGCAAAAATCGATTGATTTGTGTAGATAGTGAGAATGGCTCTGGACCTTCCCATCACTGAGGGGGCTCTTATCTGGACGACGTACCCTGCTATGGTGGCCAGTTTGTGCAACGATTAACTTGTTCCCAGCAGACACGAGACGGTAAACCAATGTTGTTTAATGCTGGGCCAACGTCGAAGACGTTGGACCAGCATTAAACAACATTGGTTTAAAGTCTTGCGTCTGCTGGTTAGCAACTGCTTACTTTAAACGAAATCAGCCAAGTGCTGCATTTGCATGAAAATACTGTAAATTTTATTCCAGTCCAATCAATATTTACAATTATTTTTGAATTTTGTGATAATTTACTGTACATTTAACAATTTATTGGAAAATATATATAAATGTCACCCGCTACTAAGATGGTTACATAATGACTTCATCATACTAAGTTGACATATAAAGATCTAAGTGCTTCCAATCGCACAGCAATCTTAATTGCGAATCAAGTTGATTTATATTAAATGAAATAGATAAGATGTCACACCAGGAGATAATTCTTTCACATATAATTTAGAAATAATGAATGGGCGAAGATAATGCTTATGTCGATATCTTTATTTGCAACAATTATTTATAAGCCTACATATAATAAACAAACCACGGTATTTGAAGCTATATCAGGAGTTTTGTCAAAAACAGCCTACCTAAAATAACTATGACTAATATTTCTATTATATGGAATGTATATTTTCAAATATTACATTTTTTACAACATAGTGATAATAATTTATATATATATAAATAATAATAATTTATATCATTATGATAAGATCGCAGATCATTCAGGCTATACCTCTGATAATAACTTACTTAAAATAACTTTGGAGTAAGAATGACTTGTATCCAATCATGTCTAAAATACCTACTAGTTGAGAGGAGCTTTTACTGAGCTACATGACTCATCATGCAAAATATATCTTTAACTCGTTTATTTGCCTTAAAAAACTATAATGCAGTTATGCCTAGAATAGATATATAACAATAATATACATCTTTAAATACATATATAATATACATATATGTAAGCAAAACTACATTATATTTCAATATACAACATAGTTAAGAAAATGTAAATCTTGATGACATGACAAAGAGATGTGTTTCACACCGGTGGATAATTGCATAATATGTTACATGCAATTATCTCCTAGTGTGAGACATATTCCTATAGATATCTCTGTCATGCATATATAAAGGGTGGCATTTGTTCACTTTTACATTTAGAATAGTTACTAAAATAACAAACAATGCATTTTAGAGTGGAGTCACTGGATATTTTGAATTAATCTTAGGTCAATGTTATTTAGCTGAAAACAACATTCAAATTAATGATATCACACTATATATACCTACCTGCAAACACAAGACGTTGATACAATCCTAACTGTGGTATAAATATGTACCACCGTATAAGAAGCTGGCCCAGCATTGATATAATGACAAATTAGCCTTTCATTATTGTCAATGAAATATATGTCTCTCTGTCTGTGTCTGACTGACTATTAACTTACGTGTATTATAACTTGTTGACCATCGGTGTTTTTCGCTTACATAATATTATAATTCTAAGAGAGACTAGTGGCAAATGAGCATTCAACCAGCTATCCGTAACGTTTCGCATTTTTTGCATTATACAATATTTTACAATTTATCAACGTTTTGTATTTTTTGCATTCTACAATATTTTACAATTTATACCTTTTGCATTATTATTATTAACACACGCATGTGTACAGTCAGGGACACTGCATTTAAGTTTATGTAGGATGTAATCCAATTAACCCTTTAACCGCCGGTGCCGCATATATTCGGGTTTTCATTTTTTATTAGCACATTAAGTACCACATTTTAAATATGTTGAAGATAAAATGTGACATCAACCAGCAAGATTTGAAAAGAGTTAACCCCCATTTTGTCAATTCTTAATAATTTTCACTCACTTGAAGTTGTGTATCGCGTCAGCGAGACACAACTTCAAGAGGGTGAAAATTCAAATTGAATAATTTGGCGGTTAAAGGGTGAAGTTTATGTGGAATGTAATCCAATTAAATATACACATGTAAGCTATGCATACATTGCCACACAAATCCAAAAGGCTGTAACTGTAACAGCTCGACGAATAGTCTGATTTGAGTGAAGAGATTGAAACTTTCGTGGGGTGAGATTTACAGTCTTACTATTTGCAAATGAGCACGAAACGTTAAACTTGCGGTGTTATAATATTAGGCCATGGTATGTGAGCTTGGGTCAACGTTAAACCACCTAGGTTTATTTCATGCAATGCAGATCCAATTTTCTGGTCATACAAATATCTATGTTTGACAGGTCATCCACCTGACCTCGAGGTTACAGTAAACGAATCCTGAAAACATGAAACGCTGGCCCAATGTTAATTTAATGTTGGCCAGCGTCACAGACGGTGGTCCAACATTAAATCAACATTGTATAAATGTCTCATTGCTGTTGAAATTACCCCCAGGGGTATGAATATGACTGAGTCAACCCACTCAAAATACTTGATTCCACCTCAGACAAGTCAATAATGAATCAGCTTGATACAATTTGACAATTTTTATAATAATTTTTATTTTGACTGCGTCTCTAGTTTGCTACGTTCGGCAAATTTTCTATCGACGTCAATGTTTTATAATTGTATAATATGCAACAATTATGTACTAGATTTCTCGAATTATAACAATTTATAATATTTTAAATTTACCAGTGTGAAATTGTTGGTGATAATGGAATCATTCTTATGCAAATTATAATATTAAACATTTCGTTCTATTTCTCAGCATAGTACTCTTAAATCACGTTCTGAATCGCTCTAACCATACTGCCGGTGTAATGTGAGTGAAATGTTACACGCTCTAGCTCTCATAGGGTTAGTAGTGAAGCATCAGGTGGGCTTTTTCTCCTACACCCTCCCCCCCCCCCCCCCTCCTCTGAACAAGTTTTTATTAAGCTCCCGCGATGTCCTTCGTAAGCAAAACAAATACTCGTGGTAGTGTAAACTCACCGTCCTTTCAGCAGAACACGCAATTCAAAATGTCACACTTTGTTGTGCTAAAGCGAGAGATTCTGCCTGAGTAAGTAAAAATACCCCACCCTTTAGGTCCACAGTCGCGTAGCTACCTTCGGTGCTAGTTTCTCAGTCAGTTTTTTTTACACTTTTACGTAATGCAAAGACAAATAATCTTCGATGCTAAGGTACTTCGAGTTTAAAATTTAGCTAAAGTTTGCATCGTCACCGTACTCTAAACAACTATGAATATTTCATTACAGTGGATTGATTTACTTTGCATTGCATAAAAAAATTGTATGCATTCTATAAAAATAAATCAAACAGAAATCTCGATGACTAAGTGATTTAATTTTATGCAAATAAAAGTTATTTCTTTAGAATTATGCAACGTCTGTTCACATTAACTTAAAATGCTTAAATACCATTTAAATAAAATACATGTAGATGGCAAATACAACAAGAATACAAGAATAACTGAGGAATACTCATTCTATAGAGTTATAACTATTCATTCTCATAGCTGTATAATTCCTTTTTTTATATTTTCGTATAACCTATATTAGTCACTGGAACGCAATTTAATAACAGCCCCATTTTACGATCGAATGGAATTTATATTGGTAATTTATGATTGAGGACAAAATATAATGTTTTCAGCCACATCGCATTTTCGAGTACCACCTCTTATCCTAGTTAGCAATTTCCTGTTCTGATTTGAGGGTACACATTGTAAAACATATATTACTACCGCCCCTAACTGGATGGTTAATCACTTGACAAATGGATAATAAATGTCAACATAATACATGGGTCAACAAAGTCAAGTGCATGGCTCTTTTGGGGTTTGCTTGACTAGAAAGATACGATGTTATGAGATGTACCCAGTATCCCAAAATAATTAAACCCATCTCGGCCCAATGCTAGCATTAAACCTCTATATGAACAGCGTATTCTTTGTTGCATACCTCTGCTCATACAACAGTAACTGATTAAAGTGAGGAGTAATTTTTTGAGAATATCTTGGCTTTGCACGGCATCATACTTTCTTTCATTTCATATCATTAATACTATCTTTTAATAATATCCAATAATGATTATATTCATTATTAATATTAAAAATAAATAAATGAGTTTTGCGTTTTCTGACTTCTTATGCCCAGGACTCTCACTAATACTTTTCATTTTTTTCTTTACTTTTTTTTCTTAGCTACCTCAAAGTGCCAAGTGAAGCATTACAATTATTGTCACCCACTTGAAATTGTCAATCACCCGTCAGAGCGTCAAGTGGGTGTAAAGTACTTCTATTAGAGGAATTTATTGACACAAAATTATTATGTATTTTGAACATGAAGGTGTCACATACTTAATATTAGCATTCACTGATACAATTTCAGTGTTGTGCATGCGAGGCTGTTTTGCTGTTTTATACAGCTTATGCCTATGGTACAATTTAATTTTATGAACCAAATAATTATAATCATTTCATCAATTTATTAGTAGATTAACTTTATCACTTGATTTAGAAATTTAAATAGGAAATTTGACAAGAACAATACAAATCCGTCGTGTACCAAACTTTTTAAAGCATTTTGAAGATTAATTATTATTTTTGTTCTGTACGCAGTGACGCCATTACAGTGCACAGCCGATTATTTGTTATCAATAAACACTCCACTAAACGTACATGTCTGTTGCCATGCTTACCGTTACATAACTAAAATTATAACGAGAAATTATGGAATATTAATAATCTGTCGTGTTGGCCCCAATAAATCACATCTACTTAAAGTATCTTTTTGGCTCCACCAGGACGGATTGTTGAAACGTTTTATTAAACTACCATTTTGGCGTTTTCATGTAAGTTGATATGCGACAGACAGATAGGCGGTAGGCCCCCATTGCATTTGATTTTTTCCTTGTAATAAACTCATCAGATGACATCATCAAAACATATAAAAACGCTCAACTACAAAGAGACGCCACAAAAATACACGTAATTGCCAAGTGGGCGTCCACGGCGATGTAGCAAATACGGTCGAAATTTCTCATTCCTGGTTTTTGCTCTTTACATTAGACAGAGGACGAAACCTTTGGCAAATGTTGCGACCACCTGGGAAGACGGACAATGTTTGCGTAACAGATTGGTCTGAGCTGTGGTACACGCCCGGGTTGTGCTCCAGCCAGACTGGGTCAACATTCAGCTTGGCGAGCAGATGAAAAACCGTGGTGCCAATAATGCCTACACGACTAAACACACTAGTCAACCTTTGAGAGCAGACTGGCTAGCTTGTCCTCAAAGGTTCACTTTTAAAATTCCTGTGTGTTCTGATAGGCCTATAAAGACGCGTGAGCTTTGATCAGATGAAGAAACGTAGTGCCAATAATGCCATTGTAGTCTTCCAGACGCCCTAACGCACAAGTCAACATTTGAGAGCAGGCTGACTAGCCTGCTCTCAAATGTAATTGACTTGTGTGCTTTTGTCACTCCTGTATATTCAGATATTCATAAAGACGCATGACTATTTAAGCAGAATAATACCTGTGCTGCCAATAATGCCAGTCCTACATGTCTAAGCACAAACCTTTGAGAGCAGGCTGGCTTGTATGTGAGCAAGTTTCATTGTTTCTGTGTATTCTGATATATAGACGCATGGAAATTTAATTAGACCAATCCTACACGTCCTCCCAAGTCAATATTTTAGAGAGTTTTATCAAAGGTTGACTTGGGTACATGTATAGCTGCTAGTATCCTTGTTTCTTTGCAAACTGATAAGTTAGATATCTTACGCAGATGTGAAACTCGTTTTACAAAGATACATACAAAACACAAGGCTAGCGAGCGTTTTCTCAAATGTTGACTTGCGTAAATGTGTATGCTCTTTTAATTCGTTTGATTTCAGATAATTGTAATACAAAACGCCATGAACAAATAAACAGACAAAGGGCAATTGTAAAGTCATTTAAGTCTATGACATATCGCCACCAGTCTGCCAACCCAAGTCAGCTGTGTCACAGTAAGTTGACTTGTGTGTGCCGCCTTTTAACTCTTTTGTCAGGTGTTTATTACTTTCTAAAATGTGACCTCTCATGTCTCTGTATAATTGTATTACAATTTACCAAAGATTCCATTTTCACAATTTTTAACATTAAAAATTAATACCATATTTTACAGATGCTGACGAAAAAGTGTTTCGTGGGGTATGTTTTATATGAAAAATAACATATACATTTAACATTATAATTGGATTCCGTTTCAGCAGGCTCATTTTTTCTTGTCAACCTGTGCAAATTTTGCGCTTCGGTGCTGCTTTTACAAAAGAAAACGTTCTATTAAATCAGCTTCAGGTGGAGTTTTTCATGTCGAGTTATTGCTATGCGGTTTTTACATTATTAATAGTTATTATAAGTACATCATCCAGAAAATGTATTAATCTGACGCTCATTGAATTTGATTTTTTCACACACTTATATTCTGTCATGCAGCAAATTGCATAATGCCGCAGACTGACACACATGATTGTCAATATTGACCTGGCACAGCCCCAGAAAACATGAGATGTTGACCCAATGCTAGGCTAATGTTGGCCCACCGTCTACGACGCTGAGCCAACATTAGCCCAGCATTGGGTCAACGTCTCTTGTTTGCTGAGAAGGCGACGTAATTTTACACAAGCCTTTACATGGGGTGTCTGGGCGGTCAAACATATGTCAACTGTGATATATGGGTAGACAACCCACTGTAAACCAAAACGTCTGATTTAAAGGACTTCCATCACCAGAAAATGTTCCAGCAGCCACGAGACATTGCCACAATGATGATGTAATGTTGGGCCAGCGTCGCAGACGTTCGCCCAACGTTACATGTCTCCTTTTGTTGCATGGGCTAATTATAAATAGATTCACGACAAATCACTTAATACAAATATTCAGAATAAAAATTATGCACGTGTAATCATATATGATTTAATTTGTGCAATCTCCATATTTACATTAAATGTAGTGAAAACGTTTGTTAATGTAAAATGGGGTAATTTGTTTGTAATGATAAATAAATACCGCCACTGAGATATACTATTTAAAGTGTGTGACCTAATTCATATTTTTTTCTTAAAGACGCAGCATAGCGCCTGTGCTAGCCTTGTCGGTGCATGTATTCCTATTATCTTAGTCACGTTCCGAAAACTGTGTCACTGAAAAGATAGTGCGCAATGCTTAACCTTCGTGACGTAACGCTTCCTCGACGTTGTTTTAATGTTGGATAGTGGATCTGGCAGATTGAGTGGTCTTATGAATAATATGATGGATTTAAGCCAAACGATGTTTCCATGTCTCACCTTTCTCATTCTAAAGTACTGGTTAGGAAGTATCAGTGGGGACATTTAACCATTTAACCGCCGGTGCAGCATATATTCGGGTTTTCATTTTTTATTAGCACATTAAGTACCACCTTTTAAACAAGTTTAAGATAAAATGTGACAACAATCAGCAATATTTGAAAACAGTCGACCTCCATTTTGTCAAATCTGAATAATTTTCACTCACTTGTGGATCGCGTCAGCAGCGAGACACAACTTCAAGAGGGTGAAAATTCAGATTCAATAATATGGCGGTTAAAGGGTTAACTTACGTTGGTTCAATGCTAGGCCAGCGCCGCAGACTCTGGCCTAACATTGAACCAACGTAGAGGTGCATGTAATGTCTCGTGTGTGATTGTTATAGTAATATTATCATGACACTTAGAAATCAAGGCTGTGCATCAGAATAGTGTTTGGATTAAAAACTCAAGATGCAAAAAACTTGGTATTACTAATATATAGGCCTATAGTGCACATGTTCATTTTACCCAACCACTTGCAAACTCTAACTAATAAACTATTGTTCTAAGTAAAATGTACACAGCTAGCTGGTGGAGTGAGACAGATCACAGCTGCAGTGAAAGGGTCCAAAACAATAACAGTTCCCTTCGGCCATTACATGGATCTTGAATAAATTAGCGTCTTTGATATGACATCATATCTTTGGCACCGATTTCCTTTTTGACAGATGGCGATAGTCTTAAAAATTATACGAAATGGACAGTCTCTTTTAACAACTCAGAATTGACCCAAGTAAGATACACATAATAGTGTATATATTTTCATTGAATGGCCTGTATTTATTAAAAACTTCCCGGCATCATATGATCACGTATGATTTTGTTGTTTTTATTGTGTTCATGTAAATAAATCTAAATGTATAGCAGAAGTTCCACAGTTTAGAATATGTTTGTGCCAGCATTTACAATGCCGACATGCTAAATGTGACAATGCATAAATTATAACATATACTTACAGAAAATAAAATATCTTATATTAATCTGTTGTGTTACGTATTTCGTCTACTATGTCTATTTTACAGCTCACTACCACAGGAGCATTTTTAACATAAAAAAATTCTAACATAAATGAGTACTTGCCCACGAGGGCGGAGGCCCTAGGATAGTGGTTAGCACCGCTGCCTTTCACGCCAGTGTTCGGGGTTCGGTTCCCGGTTTCGGCGGTTTGAAAGAAACAAAAATGTTTCTTCCCCATCCACGTGTGAAACTCAGTATTGTGGGGAGCCACCGTGACCGAGAGGTAGCGTGCTCGGCCTCAGACCGCCAGGGCTCTAATTTCGAATCCTGTGTCTGAGGACAGTATCATCTCATTCATCTCACCATCCTCAGGAGGTTCTCCTGGCACAGTTTAGCCTATATGTGCACAAAGGTGGCCTAAAGCCCGATTCATTTTTACTTGCCCACGACCACTGACGGCCATAAGGAAGTTCGATTCCATTTCGCAGAGAACTTGGAACAATACTAATACTGTCTGTCCAACATGCATTAAAACATTCATTGCAACCTGAGAATTTGGCATTAATTACCCAATAAAATATAGTTTATAATTGATCACCACCCGGTGTGTTCCTGTGACAGGCCAGGTGAAATCAGAACAGCCTTGTGATGTAACATGATCTGCAGCACAGGGTAAATATTACAGATTCTACCTAGAGATAGCGGCTCAAATTACCGGCTATTTTTACTCGCAACGGTGTCGTACCCGGCGTGATAGACCGGTTCTAGAGATACCTGCCAAATTTGAACCATTAATTTGTCACTGGTGGATGACAATGGGTGTCCCTTTGTCTCCTGCTATCGCAAATGGTGTCTTTCGACAAAAAAACTAGCAGTATACATGGTATATGAAGAGGGCATGGCCAACTTTACTCAGTCCATGTTTGAATGTTCCCCAATTTTAAGCCGATAATCTATATTTTTTTAAAAATAAAACAAGGTCAACATTCTTAACCTCCAGGGAGGGTACAATAATGTTTAATAAGTTATCTTTACGTCAATGTAAACGCTAATGTAAATGGCGCAATATGCAGTTCGTGTTTAGTTGTTTTGATTTCTCTTTTTGTTATACAGTATATATAATTGTATGTACTTTTCATATGGTTTGTTTTTATGATTGAATGTACTGTAGACCTGACGTCTGTCAAGCTAACACTAAAAAAACACCATATTTAATCGATTTATCATGTGATATATGGTACTGTAACTAACCCTCTACCACGAATGTTAAACTACATGAATCAGTACATATAACATGAATGGTGAAGGATTCTAGAAGTGGATTGATATTTATGTTGATCCATTCTAATCGTTCCAAATTCATTGAAGCAGTGTATCCATCTGTTCAAGTAATTTGAAAAAACATATTGATCCTTTACAGTGAGGGGGGAAGTAGCATTATACATAATATGTGATCCTTCAGTTTCAAAGAATATACATAGGTAGGCTACGTATGTTATAATTAAGTTGATCTTAAAATACAGCCGTAGGAACGATCAGTCATGTCTATTTGATGTATGTCGGGCCTCCACAGTTTTTCAATTAGCAGCTGCTATAATTTATATCAAAAATACTCTTGTAATAAAGGAGTGCGAGAAATATTGTCCCGTCTTTAAAGTGCCTATGTATCATGAAGCATGGTTATTAGCACGGAGAGAGTCGGTATCACATTGTAAGACAAAACCCACAGAGCGACTGTTTCTCATCATGGATGGTTACCCTACTGATTTTATCTGGTTAATTTATTGATATTTTCCGGGAGGTCGATTTCTCCATTTAATTCGTGCCCTCACTTTGAAAGAAATATCACTTGTTGTCGACACAGGTGTGTGCATCCAAACAGCAGGCTCCTACAACGCCAAATACAAAAAAAATGCTGTAAATGCGGTAAAATCCTGGCTCGTTTTGTCTGTATTTTTTTAGTAAATAATATATTATCGACAAAAAATAATATTCTTTATTACATTTATATCGAGTATAGTGAAATGTGTATGCACGTAACAAAACCTTTTCTTTGAAATGGTTAATTCAACATAATGATTCCGAAATGTTATGATATATAGAGGGTGTGAGAGTTATCATGTCTGAAAGGAAGTTCCCAGCAGACACAAGACATTGAATCAATGTTGCTTTAACGTTGATCCACTGTCTACGACGTTGGACCAACGTTAAACCAACATTGATTCAACGTCTTGTGTCTGCTGGGTTACGTCTGAAACAAAGATAAATACACCGACGATAACATCTGTAGATAATTAAATTACCCCGAACGTTGTATCTGGGTATTTAAAATGTAATGTGATCTTATCATCAGATACTTGTAACGTGACACCTGTACCGTGTACATTAGACATATACCGCCACCTTCTGGGTACCGGCTCATACTAACCCTTACAACGCTGAATTATTTTGTATAAACCAAAGGGTTATTTTCAATTTGAAATCACCATAGATGTCTTAGTTAGCTCTTTCTGATTTATTTGAATACCTATGTTATGGGTTTACGACCATTAGAAATATTTAATTATTTCAGTGCGGGGACCGTCTTTATACGTCAGAATCTGCCGTCTACGTCTACGGCAGATTCTGACGTATAAAGACGGTCCCCGCACTTAAAGGGTTAATTGTCATCTACATCAAGTTGTGGCTCGCTGTGTTGATTAATAACCTCATGTGGATGACAATTATTCAGACAAGTGGCGCAGTTGACATCAAATTATACAACACCACCCACATTGATAACAAAAGTATCTTACTACATTATATGCATACCGTAGGCCTACATTAGGAGTTAGGCCTATATTACATACAGTTTCCTATTCTACTATAATTCTGAGAAAAATGCATTGGATGTGATTCATACCGTGGACAGTCCATGGTATGGCTAATTGTGTGGCTAATTTAATGGCCCAAGTCCCATTCTTCTTGTTCACAAATCTTATAATGTATGGTTATTACCAACTGGAGTAATTTTTCGTGTTGTTTTACGGTATTTGGAATATATTTTCCAGAGACAAAAAATTGTGATTTTCTGCTTGCCTTTGTAGCTAATCCTATCACTGATTCATCAGAATCATCTTCAGTGTTAATATTAATGTTAGTCATCTCTTTTTCCTATTTTGTCCCATGTGAAAACGTACATTTTATGTTTTGATTATCAGCCAATCTGTGGCAATATATTTACATACTTGTTGAATTTGCTCGCACCACACCAAATAATAATCATCTAATTATGTAATTAGGTCATATACGATCTATCACATTTTGCATGTTGTGTTCTTATATTTGTATGTACAAACTAGCAACTAGGTACGATGTTTGCTATCATTTTGTGAACATACCATGTATTGTCCCAAAGCTTTGTTGTTTTTGTGCTAACATGACGGCCTATTTAAGCGATTAAATTATTCAAAAATTATTAGTAAGCCCTAATAAATACATTCTTTGCACCCATTTGGCTGTGGAGCACATTATGCGAACAAATTTTGGTCCATGTAGGCCTACTACTCAGATCATCAAAATAAAACAGTTCTGGTACTATATGTTTGTGAAACTATTGTATATGCTAAAATGTTCCCGTGTCAAGGAAAAATGCCGTATGTACATCAGGAGTCAAACTGAGGTAATAAAGGTTTTTTATATTTGTGGTCAAAAATTTGTTTGCTAGTTCCAGAAAGGCAAGTTTATCACAAGTAAAAAGTTAAATGACTACTAAATCGAAAAATATTTTGGTCAATCAAACGGTTATTTATGCTATAAATTTTCAATGATCTTATTTTTGCTTTTTTATTGTAATTATAACATTTTTCCTGGGAATTCGTTGCAGTTACGGTGTTTTTGCTAGGGTACTAAAAATTCAGACAAATTATAAATGTGGTGTAAAATATTGATACCATATCCAGATTCTCAATCCTGGACCCGTATTCTCGTACAAGTTACGATATATCGTAGGCTTCGGATTGGTCGAGATGGCCATTTCGACCAATCCGAAGCCTACGATATATCGTAACTTGTACGGGAATACGGACACTGCATCGTAACAATATACATACTAGTGGAAAAATATTTTCAAGTAAACTAACCTAATGAAAATAAAATGAAATGAATCGGGCTTTAGGCCACCTTTGTGCACATATAGGCTAAACTGGGCCAGGAGAACCTCCTGAGGATGGTGAGAAGATTGAGATGACACTGTCCTCCAGACACAGGATTCGAAATTCGAGCCCTGGCGATCTGAGGCCGAGCACGCTACCTCTCGGTCACGGAGGTTCCCCGCAATACTGACTTTCACACGTGGATGGGGAAGAAACATTTTTTGTTCCTTCTAAACCGCCGAGACCAGGAACCGAACCCCGAACTCTGGCGTGAAAGGCAGCGGTGCTAACCACTACCCTAGGGCCCCCGCCCAACTAACCTAATGACAAAGCATATCCAAGAAAACTGTCGTATCTACATCATGTCACTTACGGTGTTTTGCCTGGCTAATGATTGTCAGTTACGGCATTTTGGCTGGATAGTCAACACCGATTAGTTATATACGGATATTTTCAAAGTGGAATCATTCAATATTTATGAGAGAAATCAATAGTCAATTTTCGGGGTAGATATAACTTGATAATAATGGTAGTGAAAAGTTGATTTTCACAAACATTGTGGTTATACGGCGTTTTCTCTTAGCACGACATACTGGTTTGGTTAAAACTAATTATAATAGCACCCATGTTGATAATAATAAAGCTGAATATGTAATACAAACGCGGCTTAACGTCGGGATACTACGATAAAAATGGATTTCAGGATATGCAGTGGCCTGCAATTTGTTGCAATTGCATTCCAGTTATCAAAATTAAAATACCCAGACATATCCCGCTGAGGTAGACGACATACGTCACAGCGGGGTACCGGGCAGGTGAGGTACCATGTGAGGTACCATATGAGGTACCGGCGTCTGTCTGTGCCTCAAGTAGGAGGAACCCGCAAAAACACGGCTAAAACTGACTTCCTAGCAAACACAAGAACAAAAAACATTGGGTCCATGTCTTGTGTTTGCTGGGTTGTCCACTTTTTGCCTCTAATTGCAGGGTGCTCCACCCTCCCCGTAAACAAGGACGCGAACAGACCTAGCCTGCTCGAGACGATGGCTAAACGTTGTGACAACAACATCTGCCGATGCTGTCACAGGGCTTAGCCATCGTCTGATATTCACCGTACCCGATAGAAAAGCTGCCGTCACTCAAAGAGACACGCGGAAAAATTCAAGAGGATTTTTGCAGCGTTCAAAAGAGCGGGTGACACCGGAACGACATTGAAACCAGTCATTAAGCGTCACCTAGTGGCCATTTGATCACCATCAGGTGCCATGGCAACGGGAACAAAACTTTCTGTAATAAAAGATCCGTCAATTTTGACTTTGGAGATACATATTTTCTGATGTGATACTCGTATCTGATATGGTGCTGTATATTGAAGTAACAGCAGGTTGGGTATTCGGGGATTTATAAAAACTGCAGATCGGAGTTTGATGTGGCAGACATGACATCACCATCAGCTGATCAGTGACCATGAAAACGCCTTCTCACCATGCTGACAGAAGATCTAACGCGCGGTATCCGGCGAATACGGGCGGTGGCCCTATGCTGTTTAAATGCTGGGCCGCCGTCTGCGGCGGCGGCCCAGCATTTAAACAACATAGGTTCAATGTCTGGTGTTTCATAGGCATCAGAACCAGGACACACCTGCACACCTGTACGGCAAGCCATCAGCAGTCTGATCAGTAGTTTCCGATTAAGTAACACTTTCTCGTTTTTTTACTGCATTCCTGAATATGTAATGGAAGGAAAAGAATCTTGGCCTACTACGACACAAGTTTGTCAACACATTTTGGCGAATGGATATGGCAAATGTTATAATTTAAAGGGACTGGCCCAGGCTAAAATCATCAAAAAATCGGTGATTTTATTTTGGCATCTTCATATGACCATATGATGTAAACATGTTCATAGACTAGAACTGCAAAAGTTTTTAAATTTTTCTGCTGCGCATTCACCAGTTAGACTAAATATAGAGACGAAATTCCTGATATCTAATTATTGACAACCATGTCAAAAATTAGAAATACGGGAATTTCGTCTCTATATCTAGTCTAACTGGTGAATGCGCAGCAGAAAAAATAAAAAACTTTTGCTGTTCTAGCTATGGACATCTTTACATCATATGGTCATATTAAGATGTCAAAATAAAATCACCGATTTTTTTATGATTTTAGCCTGGGCCAGTCCCTTTAATTATTAATTCTTCGCCAAATCACAATTGCTCCCACGTTGTTTGTTAGCTTTATTTATGTGTTTTTAGGCTGTAATTATTGTATTCAGCATCATTTGATAACACTTGAACCTCATGTTAAAACATATGCCATCATACACCGAAAACAAAATATTGTTTTGGTATCATCAACTGTCGTAAAAAAATATGTTATCAAAATGATAAAAACGAAACAACTAGAATTGCGATTCAAAGTAGACAATGAGTCAAAGGAAATTAAAATATTAAGTAGAATAATAATAATAATATATGTACAGCTTTTTATTTACCATTCGTGCATGTGTGCATACATATTTTGTAATTCAGGTGTAATGTTTTCCAAATAAAATATATTATATACTTTATTGAATGGAGCATATTAACTAACGTAAAAAACTCCCTTGTATGGAGCACGCCCTTTATGATATGCGCATGCCATCCTACAGTTTTGGCCTATATATATCCGAAAAACATAAAACAAAGAATGTGGCAGAACATTGTAAAAAAGATGATGTAGGATGGGCCAGCACAATGATGGTCCAGCGTCACTGACATTGCCCCTGTCAGTTTACATGTTTACAGCAGTGTTCACAGGAGCATTTAGAGTGACACCTGGTGAACACTGGAGGCTAAAGGGACATATTTGTCGGAGGTTTGGGGTGTCTTCTTACCTGACTCTCACGCTGTGAAAAACAGTACGTTAAGTTTAATTACCCCTAGCCCTGCATAACTAAGCTGCTAAGTCAAAACAACCTGTATCATGCCTGAGTAACCCTCTCTCCTCAAAGCTCTAAGTGACACGTGGTCTTTAATATTTGTATTAGTTGGAGATGAAATTTTATCAAATCATACCTCGAATTAAATAGGAAGGGTATAAAACATTGTCATCATTCACAGCATTACAGATGGCGTTGTTAAATTTGAATAGCGATATTATAATGTTACAATTACGATACCACACAAATATAATCGTATGGGAGTTGTGATCTTACAACAATATTACCGATTTAAACGGAACAAATACATAGGCAAACAAATATCTGATGATAATCATCACTGTCCACAAAATCGCTGTAAATCGTTGAGAATAGTTGTGTACGTTAATCACAAGTTGGTCAGTCCAAGGAAAATAGAATCATCTAATTCTATTTTACTCGGTCAGTCTTATTCTTTTAACGCAGAAAATATTCAACGTAATGAACATACACGATATGTAACACTAACCAAAACATAATTACTGTCGCACCTGCATCAAAAGACTGACTGGGCTAACCGACAAATACGTTAAAATACGTTTCAAAACTTATTCGCCAGCATCGCATAATGTATCACAAATGTCTGATAGAATGCTGTTATTGTCTAAAATCATATTATATCTTGACTACATTGTCACATAAGATAGCTGCACAATGTATCCGACAGGGCGGGATTCAAACTCATGAGCTATCGCATGACAAACAATCGTCATAACCACTTATCCACAAGCTACTCGAATCATCGCGGCTGTGAAATATATTGTGGATTTTTTGTAAAATGTTAAAACACCAGACGACGGCTAATAACAGTATTGTTTATTTCTCTGTTTCCTACAGTATACTTTCTTCGTCATGATGATTGATAAAACATATACAGTTGATATTATGATTTGATTACCCTCATCGCCACATTATATGACACGATAAATGGTAAAATATTTTAAGTTTTACATTGCAACCCTTTAAGCTCGCATGCCACAGTTTGTTGTGTGTGACATAACATATTTCTAATATTTTGAATGGTATAATCTATAATCATGTACATATATTAAAAACAGTAGTGGTCCCAAAAATGGATCGCTGTGGTACACCACATATGATATGTTCAAATACACGATGCAATAATTATTATGAACCACGTATATAATAATTATTGCTATCTATCCTGTGAATAGTTTCTCATCCAATCCAGTACAATTTTACGTAGACTACACTGATAAACTCATAATTTTTATATTTTTTTAGTCGAAATAATATTTTGATCAACAGTGTCAAATGCCTTGGTAAAATGTAACCCTATTCATCATTTTCCATGGTACGTGTTTTTCGTTAAATAATTTAATAGTTAAATAATTTGCATATTAACAATCACGACACACTTCACCTGAAATATTGTTGCGATTATTACCATGCTTACCGTATATGTTATTTTTTTAAATTGTTAATACCTTCAAATTACGTGGAGAGTATCAATCGATACAAAAGTATACATAAGGCCAGAACTAACCAGTAGCGCATGATTTTCCTTGATTTAACCGTCTATTATTATCAAACGATTTTCATTAAATTTTGTAAAAAGCATATTTTAACATATAACATATTGAATATAATTTTGCGATTTGTTTACCGATGTTAGGACATGACTTGTAAATGGCATGTCCAACATCAAGGAAATCAGTTCAGAATTGATTGAGAAATCGACGAAAAACCAAAATAATTGTGGCCCAGGGTTATAATAAGGTGACACACATCACTGAAAACCATTCACAGATAATAAAAAATACGTTGGGCATACGACGTCATAATTTTACAAAGGTTGAATCAACGCAAGTGGTTTTGATTTACCAACCATAAAATGTATCAAATGTAGGAAAAGTAAACATGGTGGGGTACCAAGTATGCACGAGACGTTGCCCTCAATGTTGATTTAATGCTGGTCCATTGTCTGCGACGCTGGCCCAACATTAAACCAACATTGTGTCAACATCTCATGCTCACTTGGTGTAGACGTATATATAATATTATATAATTTGATATGATGTACGTGTATGTATGCGGCAAACCTGCTTTCAAAATAAGATACTATTTCTTGTGAGATATCGACTCACTGTATCCAGTTTCGCCGTCATCTATGATCATTTACCAAACAAAGTTTACAAAGCGAGCACCATTTTCTCCCGTTGTATCTTATTTCATGCCACGTCCAGATATAGCACAGATCCCCAGCAAACACGAGGCATTGACCCAATGTTGTTCTAATGCTGGCCCGCCGTCTTCGACGTCGGCCCAACATTAAAACAACATTGGGTCAATGCCTCGTGTTAGCTGGGAAAGACCGTTACTGAACCCAACGAGTGGTTTACTATTATATCATATATATACAGCTTGTTTGTGTGGCGCGGATATAGCCGAGTGTTTTAAACACTGATTTATATTTCACCATTGCTTGAGCGTATATATCGCCCCCTTGGATATGAAAGGGTGTATCTGCCACTTTACAAAGTGGCAGATACACCCTTTTATATCCAAGGGGACGAAATGTAGAGTACAATAACATAATAAAATAATACGATACGATAATGCATTTTACATCACAAGTGCCACCCTTCCATAATATATTATCAATTTAATATACGTGAGAGTAACGCACGGATGAAGTTAGCAGAGTGTCGACTCCCTTTACATATTTTTTAATAATATTTTCCTAAGGTGGTTCTCATTGTTCTGAAACATGGCGGCTATTTAGGCAAAACTCATGATAAGAAGTGATCCCACTATTACAGTGTGAATAATCTGCATTGAGTCAAATCGATCTCCTATCGCTATCTCCTAATAATGATAATGATTAAACGTATACCTCCATCATCCAATCATGTCATGCAGTGATCGATGTAACAATACCATTGTCTGCATGTCAGGATGCTCCATCCGGGCATCGCTCTTCAGAGGACCCGGATGAACAGACACCAAATATTAACTGATTAATTATGAGTAGAATTATTTTGTAAAAAAAATAATGTAATACCATTTGTTGATCGGCCCAGTTTAAGACCTCGACATGGTATGTTTTTGAAGTCTCGCTTTTAAAAACATCTACCGTCTCTGAATTCACACCCATGAGACCCGCCCAAACACCAATTTTCATATTAATATCACACACTAGAAAACTATTTAAAAACTACTGCTTGTAGGGATAAAACAGCAAGGGACATAAAAGGCGGTGGAATCCTGAACCTCGAGATATACACCCAACGCTGCCCCAACGTTGGGCCAGCATCAAAGATGCTGTCTCAACATTGAGGCAGCGTTGGGCCGGCGTTCGGTGTTAACTGTGATAACTTATCGGTTTATCTGTTCTTGGATGTCAGATACTGTAAAAACTAGTGACAGGTGCCGCATAGCATTATAATAAACATCAATTTTGTCATTCACAAAAGCGTTATTGACAGTAAGGTGAACGGCTGGGTCACGTGGCAACCTTTTTCACCCCGCGATAAACTAAAAATCATCCGTGTTTATCTCTAATCTGGATGAAAAGTGGTCCGGCTACAGATCACCGTCCTGGCTGCATATCACTTTCTTTTGATCATTTTCTTTATTTTATTTTTCTCGTGCAGGTCTTACATTGTTATGTCCAAAATATTTTCATGGGCAGTTAATCAGTGTTTTCTCAAAACTGAGTGAGCTAGATATGATAACGTGCGCTTATAAAGTGATGCACAGTGTTGGCCCCCGACGGTTGCAGCATCAAACCAACATTGATTCAAAATTAAGTCAATGGTCCTGCTGGGGTGACACCTGCTGAGACGATCAACGAAATAATTCTAGTTATAAAAATCCATATTCACAGCATGTTTTGCATGGCCCACCACACGGTAGACACAATAAGAACTGTCATTACTTGCTGAGATGTCTGCATGGGGTTTCCCATTTATTTATAATGTCAATCAATTAATCCGTCAAGTATATATATCCATAGAGTTATACATCATGTTTGAGACACCCACCCCCCCCCCCCCCCACCATACACACAAACGGAAATACGGAAGCGACACCAGCAGGCTAAAATCATAAAAAAATCGGTCATTTTATTTTGGCTTCTTAATATGACCATATGATGTAAACATGTCAATAGACTAGAACTGCAAAAGTGTTTAAATTTTTGTGTTGCGCATTTACCAGTTAAGCGAGATATAGAGACGAAATTCCAGTATTTCATATTTTGGACATGTATGTCCGAAATAAGAAATCGGGAATTTCGTCTCTATCTCTCGCTTAAATGGTCTAGAAACGTCTGCAATGTTCAACAGCTTGTTTATTTATTTGGCTGTTAGAGACAGGGCTAGTTCGAAATTAACCATAGTCTGCTTATTGCTTAGTTTATTCTCTGTAAAAAGACATTCAACATTCACGTGGTTATATAAGCATTGAGTCTTATAGAAATGTATGTCTGATTATATAAGCATTGGTTATATAATTATATAAGCAGTGGTTATATAAGCATTGAGTCTTATAGAAATGTATGTCTGATTTTTTATACACTCGATATCGAATTGTTTGTTCGCATAATCATGATCATAAAAATGAGATTTTTGTTTTATGTCGTCACTAGTACACCAGTCGTCATTAGAAAAAATTGACCTAGACGATTTAAAAAAAATTTCACGCTGCCTAGCGAGTTGGGACCAAACCACAAACGACAAATGGGCCACTCTGAGTTTTGCAAAACAGAACCAACCCACACATGACAATGCGAAAAGCTGTATAAGCTGTTCAGAATGTTCTAAAAAGTAGCAATGTAATATTTTGTTATTAATTATGCAACATATGTTCATAAAATTATTTGTACGTAACAAGTAATGCGATACATATTTTCCGATGAATCATTTTGCTATTTGTGGGTTGGTTCTCTTTACCGAAATTACCCATGCAATTTTTTTTAGTTATTTGAAAAGTATTTTATTTTACAAAAAGTAACAACTATAATTTGAGTGATCCTCGTCTATTTTATTATTACATTGTTTTATTTTAAACATGATATATTCCATTACAATACTTAATTTTAGATAAATAACTATCATTTGCCACCTTATGCATGTTATGTGGGTTGGTCCCTTGTGTAAAACGATATTTTTGCTCCAGATTCTAGTGATTTAGATTCAAATATCAACCTTATGTGTTGACAGCAATTATATTTCTAATGTTCATGTAACCTTTGTTGCAATGTGTGTTTTGACAGTAAGACATCATGTAAGGGCTCGCGGTCTTAAAAAACTGTTTATTATTTGAGAATTGAATATTCGTGTTTTAAATACGTTCGTCTGACAATGAAATAGGAAGGATGAAGTGTTCTGTATAGCCTATTTTAGCATTTATGGTGTGTTTTATTGCATTCTTCTGACAGAGAAATATGGATGATTTAATATTTTAGTATCAGCTAAGTATATTGGTGATATTAATAACGTTATTCCAACAGCGACATAGCGAGTGAGCGCAGTTTCCTATGAAGTATATACATTTATATACAATGCATGAATGTTATGAATGATATCATAATAAAATATCTTCGATAACTTACATGACATGCAAATTCATATATAGGGTATAGTATGAACGAAGGCGAATAAGTTGCATTTTTTTGTTGTAAAAGATAAGCGACTTTTCAAATAGTATACATAATTTCGTGATTTTATTTGTAACTTGTCATAGTTTCTTCACCATGTTACTACACAATAAACATACGACATTGAGGCTTTGTTAGCTCAATGTCTGGATAGCACCAGGGACGGATCATGGCTTACATTACATTCCTATGTCACAATGTGTGAATGCATGATTGGGGGCTTTATAACTAGGCCACCTTTGTACATATAGACAAAACTCGGAGTTGATAGCCTCATGAAAATGGTGAGATTACACTGCCCTCCAGACACTGGATTCGAAATTCTATCCCTGGCTGCCTGAGGTAACGGTAACGGAGGCTCACCTAAATATTGAATCTTTTCGTGTGAGCGGGAAGAAACTTAAATTGTTTCTCTGAAACCTGAATGCCAGGGTGGGGCTCGAACCCCAAAATGCCAGAGCGGGGTTCGAACCCGCGATCTCCGACTTTCCAGACAGGCAGCTTTAACCACTGTGGGAGGGTTCCCGCCCATGTCATCAGGTATCGAAGTAAACACAATACATAATATCTGTAATCACAACATTGAACCTTCACAAATTCAGCGTCGCATGTTTACTGAGGCACCAGTAGCGATTATTCGTGTAGGCCCTCAACCTTTGCAGCACTACAAAGGCGAATAGCAGTAACTGCCTGAAAAAGTAAGCAGTTACTGTTGTTTGTCTTTACAGGGCAGTACCAGACAACGGCTCAATGTTGGTTTACTTTCCATTTTATATATATATATATAAGCCGGCAGATCCAATATATGTCTTCCAACCAAATAATTTTAAGTACCTTATCAAACAATTATTTTTTTAGCCCAAAAGACGGGGTTTGTAACAATTTTGACAATTAGGCCTAGTAAAGTCGATTTTGGCAAATACTGATGCTTCCACAATTTTGGTCGATTTTTCGACAATTTAGTTTTTGAAAGGGGGGGTCAAGGTCACCCCCCCTTTGACCCCCTCCCCCTCTGGATTCGCCACTGTAGATAGGCCAAATTACATTAATGGGGAGAAGAGCGAAACGCTAAGCCAACATGGAGGAAAAGTTGGGCTGAAGTCATGGAACAGGTCGCCTTGCTCCATCACCATTTTTCACATAGTGACAGAAAATCAGTCAAGTACGCAAAATTCCGTCATACTATACGTTCACGTTAGATCTATGCAAAAAAAAGTATTCCATTTTCAATGTTTTCATCATCAGATCATAATGCAGGGACAGATGTATAATGAGAATCTCATTGAAGAATGGACATTAATGTCCCAGATCGACGCGGGCTCAATATAGAGATGTGGGTTGGTTCCATTGTCCGAAATTGGAATACGGGATTCATAATTTTTAACAACAGAACCACGACCATTAAAACGCCTGCACCACATACGCTATCATCAGCACAATCACAGAAATGTTCCGTAGAGTACATGTTCAAACCAATGTTCTAATAATACCATGCAAACAACTCTCATTATATTTTCTTGGGGGTTGGTTCCCTTGTGCTTAATAACGTCTATTTTTAATTTAAATGATACAATAGTATTGCATATCATAGGTGGTGCTATGTATTGTTTCATTTGTTAAATAATCCACTAATATGGTAGGGTGCAAGGTTCATATCAATTAGGAAGAATTATCATCCGACTTTACATTTTAACCCTGGTCACTGGACTTGGTCATCAGTTGGACATCTCAACTCCCCGGGGAGCATACAAACCCAGTAAACTTTATGCGCTTTATCCTACACATTGCCACCTCTGCTCCATTATGTATCATTTACACGTGAAGCACGTAAGGATAAAATGCATTACATAAAGTCAATGTATCAAATGTGTACATACTACTGACGTAATATTTGTATGTGTGCATATTATAACAAACAATCAGAAATGATTTATATTATTGTCTAAATATGTGTCAATTTAATGTGTGGATAATAAAAGAATATACAAGCATTTGACAATTTTCTTGCACGTGGGGAACTAGAGATTATGAAAAAAATAAAACAAATTAAAGTAGCACTTATTTAGTGGGTGGCGCCACTATAATATGCTGTTATCACCAGGTCACGGTACCAGTTATTTATATGTTTAAAACCACTCCAGCGTATTCGTTCAAAAATGCTTTTCCACACGTTTACTCATGACATTGAAATATATAAAACCATCGGCCATCCAAAAACCTCGGGGTGGGGGTACTGGTGCAGTGGTTAAAGTTGCCTGCTTGGAAAGTTAGAGATGGCGGGTTCGAACTCTACTCTGGCCTGCAAGTTTCAAAGAAACAACATGTTTCTCCCTCGCTCACTCGTAAAGATTCAATATTGTGGGAGCCTCTGTGACCGAGAGGCAGCGTGCTCTGACTGGGCTCTAATTTTGAATCCTGTGTCTGGAGGACAGTGTCATCTCATTCATTTCACCATCCTCAGGCGGTTCTCCTGGCCCAGTTTAGCCTACTTGCGCACAAAGGTGGCCTAAAACCTTGGTGTGGTATTTGAAAGTTACTAGAGTTTCCAAAAAACACAAAATCAGTCGAATCACGCATTTTCTAGAAAAAGCGATAATGCAATGATAAGTTTAATGTAAAAGAGAACAAACGAGGTTCCAACTTTTTTATATAATATCATTTAAAAACACCCAAAAGGTCGATTTTATCCGAAATAAGTAATTTAGATGTAGATAACTATTTTATTTACCAATTCATTCAATAAAACAAACATTGAAAAAACTGTTAGCCTGTGATTTTTTTAGCATTAATATTTCTGCACTTTGGAAAAATGCGCGATGCGACTGATTAGGCCTATGTGCAGATGGCTCACATATTCCAAAGATGCAGGTCATGCTTTTATCATATCCATAACCTGCATCGCGTAATGAAAAATCTGTCATTAAATATTACCAAACAAATTGCAGTGACACTGGTCAATAGCAAATTAGCTTATTGTAACTCCCTCTTCACATCATCCCAGAAAATGTCTACGCTCCACTTGTTCTCAGTATACAACTAATAAGGCTAACAGCTTTCTTTGTATTTGACTTAACATTATGTAACGCTCTGCCTGTTCCCTTACAAAATCACCAAACAATTTTAACAGTCCGGAAATTACTTAAATATCATATGCTCTGGCTTTCTGGCCGCAGCTCCTCGGCAGTCTTGGGCCCAGCTCCTCGGCAGTCTTGACTCCCTGTTGCTTTGTCCTGTATTATGACACATGGTCATACTGATAACTTCTGCGCATCTGAGCTCGGTCCTCTGAGGATTTGAGCGCTATAGAAGTTTATAGATTGCATTGATCAGTTGATAGATCGTTTCCTTTGGACTTGAGCAAACAAGATTCTATGCAAAATGCAAAATGTCGTTCCCTTAGACATTAGTAAATGAGGCTCTATGTCAGATATCGTTTCCTGTGACGTATCTACATTTACATCGGCTTTCTATCCAGTATGTTGTAGGCCTACCTAATTGCACAAGAATCATCATGAACGCTAGTGAGATCACTATGACGATTCGAGCCCCAGCCTTTATAAAACGCCTATATTCTAAATATTGAAGTTGCTGGTTTCAATTTTTACAGTTACTGCATTGTGGTCTTGCAAGCAGTATTGTAAACGTGTATGCATTATGCAGAATTATGCTGTGTAGAATGTGTTCATTCATTACTATTTACATTGTTGTACTTGCTTTGTGCACAGGTTGTTGTGTAGTGATTGACCTATTTAGAAGGTATGTAATGAGCTTAGTTGTCATGGAGGCAATGTGTTGGCATACCTCAATAATAAGGTACTTCTAGCACCCACAACAAAACATACCCTCATAAACTACACGCAACTGCACGCATTATGACGATGACTGTGATAATTTTCCCCAGCTAACGCCCGACGTTGTAGAGCCTACTCGATTTTGTATTCTAGGTAATCTTTTGTATGCTAGACCACCATTTCAACGCCGCGCCAACTTTGACACCATGCTGCGTCAACGTCACATGTCTGGTGGGCTGGACACAGGTCCTATCCACTCTATAATCGTTATAGTTTATACAACAATACAATAATTATTGTTGTCAAACATAATATTATTTCATGATGCACACTATGTTCCTGCTGTATAATCTCTGAATTGTGTGATGGAGTAGCTCGCTATACATTGAGATATAAGCAGTTCCTGGACATTATAAATGAGGTTGTTTAATGTTCAGCCATTCTCACTCACTCACTCACTCACTCACTCACTCACTCACTCACTCACTCACTCACTCACTCACTCACTCACTCACTCACTCACTCACTCACTCACTCACTCACTCACTCACTCACTCACTCACTCACTCACTCACTCACTCACTCACTCACTCACTCACTCACTCACTCACTCACTCACTCACTCACTCACTATTTTTCTAATTATTCTATTTATTTATTTATTTATTTATTTTAAATTTCATTGTCATCATTATTTCATTTGTTAAAGATAGATTTGATTAGAAATAAATGTAATATTTAAAATCACCTTGGGATTCGTCAATCTCAAGTTCGCTATTTGCGCAGAAAAAAAACATCATCCTTTTTTCTAAAACGTAATTGGAATGTATTTTACGCGACAGGGCAGCTTTATACCTGTTCCGCTGGAAGCGCTCGTTATAATAAGATGTAGACGCCCACCTTATGGTGAGGTATGACAAGTAAAGTCTCTATGGTTATAGAAAGAGGTAAACAGTCAAGGTCTGTTATAAAATGTTCCTTTTAACCAATTATGTAATTATATTTTTCAATATCGTGTAAATTTCTATATTTATCATACATTTTACCTAGCGCAATTATGCAAGCATCTGATTAAACGTGTATATGTGACAAACTGAACTGGTGGTAATTCTGACGAAAGCAAAAAAATATATCAAATAGGGGGGTTTACACCAAGTAAACACAAAACATTTGTATAACATTAATACAAAATTGGACCGACATCGAAGACGTTGTCTAAATGTTATACAAAAATGTTTTGTGTTTGCTGGGCAGCCAGAAAATATCAAATGTGTATGTGCAGATACAGCAAAACCAATATTATCACCTAATTACGTCTAATTTAAAAACTAGCAAGCATTTTCACTTCAATATTCGGACAACAAACGACTTTTAACATCAATATTATTCCTGTTGAACCATTTCCAATCGACGCGTCATATCAGTAAAGTGCAAACATCACCCAAAAAATGATCCTGGCGACAACTGGTATATTTTTCTCTCTGGCAACGCGTTCGTATTCGGGTAATCGGATGCGATCAGGATGTTGTGAGTATTTCAGAGCCCATCCCTGCATTGAAACTGATATTTTGAAAGTTTTTTTGTGACTGTCAACCCTCTAACCGCCAAATTAATAAATTTGATTTTCAACCCTCTTGAGGTTGTGTTTCGCTGACGCGATTCACAATTTTGAGTGGGTAAAAATTATTCAGATTTGGCAAAATAAAGGTCAACGATTCAGAACATCTTGCTGATTGATGTCACGTTTTAACATTATTATGTTTAAAAGCTGATATGTAACGTGCTAAAAATATAATAAACGAATATAATCGGGACCGGCGTGATCAGATATACCCAGTATTTAGCCAGGTATGTGTGGGTGTATATTTACTAAACTTTGTACCTGATCAAATTTTAACCTTCTCACTACCATAC
>OZ024907.1:44691131-44751131 GCA_964017125.1 Flabesymbios commensalis
GGGTATCACTGCACGATTTATACTGCATTCTGCGTCCACGTATTGATCATGGACAGAGTCATGTGAAAAGAAACATTCGGAGTTATTTCATTAGTACTGAATGAGGAAATATTCACCATAGAGCATGACATTTGAAGTAGGTTTGCATGCGGCGTCTGTGCCATATGTAGCGAGCCTCGTGATGAGTAGGCTAGTGCTACATACGCCTCACAACAAACACGAGCCATTCACCCAATGTAGGATTAATGTTGGGCCAGCGTCGTAGACGGTGGCCCAACATTGATCCTACATAGGGCCAATGCCTCCTGTCTGGTATAATATAGTGGACACTATATTATAAACCAGATAATGGACGCTCGGTGCATGAACCGGAAACAGTCAAACGCCTTAGTTTGGTCGAAGACAAACAAACTAATATTTGCCCACCTCATTTGAGAAAAATGGACCAGCATATGACCACACCTCACTATTTATTTCCTGACAAAATGAAGCCCTCGGGGTGATATGTGGGTAGCTTGGTAGCCATGAGGGGTGGACCGTGTCATGCAGTGTTAAGTGCCTCCCTTTATTTCACCGTGTATGGAGAGAGACCCTCTTGTAAAACAATACCTGTAACAATATCTCTCCACACCTAGCTGTCTTCAACCTCTGGATTCTAAAGCCTCACGTGGTGCCTTACACTCTCTATTATGTGACACATTGCAACCCGAAGACGAAGACCTAAAACATGGAATTTCCTGATATTATTCAGAGAGCTTTAGCTTCTATGTCGTCTACCAGACAAAAGGAAATAACACTGTGATAAATTTCTGGTAAATATAAAAGCTGTTGGTTTTTATACCACAACTGTGCCAAACGAATGCACATAGAAGTATTCCAGTCAAAAATCAATACATCGATATCCCCATTCACAAAATTTAATTAATATTGTCTGGGTCTCTTGAAACAGTGGAGTGGTGGCCATGATCGACAGCGTGTCCATCATTAATCCACTTTGGTATTGGACGACCTGCTTGTGCATGACTGCAGTACGGATGTAAAATGATGGCATAACGCTGGCCCAAAGTTGTACAATAGACAGTTAGTAAACGCCACCCTATACACAACGTGTTACGGGTTGGCAAGCACTCCATATCTGAACCGTAAGATGGAGTTCAGCCGGCGGCACGAAATCGATTTACCCCTATTAACGCGCCGGAAATACATTTTTATTGAGGTTCTTACCTAGTGAAACTATTTATTAATGCGCTCAGCTAATTTTCAAGCATTCTATCAATTATTTAATGTTTGAGAGCATTTTGAAACACATCCAAAAAATAATCCGGCCATTTTAACCATTTGTGATGATGTGAATATTCAGATATATTTGTGGCATTATTCTGGGAATGCCCGGTGTCTATAAGTCGGCAGGATCACAAATAAGTCAAGGATTTAACTGTTTATTATGTTTGATTCTTTGACACGGCATCAAGGACACCCATCTCCAAAGATGGCCGCCACCTCATCCACTTCTCACCTTTCATGTGCATTTCATTCGCCAGGGGGAATTGCATCAGGTGCCTTAGAGGCGCTATTTCACCTGAGCACAGCCGGCAACAGACGGCGCGCAAGGTGAGAACCAATCAATGGACATACGTGATTGATTTCCCAGTGACTGACCACGCTGACCTTTACGTATACGTCCAGTGTTTATTCACAGCTGGGCCACCGTCTTCGACGTTGGCCCAGCTGTGACCAAACATTGAAGTTATGTTGCACTTTAGTCGTGGTTGACCACTGAGGTAGGGCTCGTGAACAAAGCTAACCCGAGAGGGGGCATAGAGGTTCCTTGTCCAATAAATCCCGCCCAGCAGATTTCTGTGTCCTTTGTGGCAAAGGCCGAAATCACCTGGTGAGAGGAAATGAATTCGCTCAGCTGCATGATTTAAATTACAAAACTGATCACCATATGTGTGTTCACCACAAAAGTAAAGATGATCCCAAGTTAGATATTTTACTCCGGAATCTGCCAGCTATTTTAACGTAGTTTTAACTTTTGTTTTCATAACTTTAAACACGCAGCATCTTTAATAGGCCTACCTGTTTCCATTATTATTCAAGGCTATATGAATAGCTAAAGCAAAAGGTAAAGTTATATAACTGCGATTATCACATAATAAATTATTGGAGCTATATTCCAACAAAATATTGAAGATGAGTCAATGCATATTACAACGTTTAGATATTTAAATAAAATAAATACGCTGATGTAGAAAATGGATATAAAAATACAAGCTAACAGAAAAAATTATATTAGAAAATGTAATTTAATTAATTAATCAGTAGGCATCAGAAATCATCAGATGTTAACAGGAGGTGAGCATGGACTTTGCAGATGTATCAGATAATGTATTATCTGGCAGCCATCATGGTCATAGCTTTTGGTTGTAGATATCCTAAGGTCATAATGGCCGATGGGTATGGCAGCGGGTGTCCGCGCCTCTTCCGTCTATTCCCTTTCTGACAGGAGAAACCGGGAAAAATAATTGCCGTCGTGTAAATCAATTAATTTCTTGCGCCCCGTCAGTTTTCAATGGCTGCCGATGTTAGGCCATTATACCGCGGTGATAGATGCTTACACGGCTGTGCAAACGCAAAAAAAACAGTAATTGCTTACTTTTCGTGTAAACAGTTACTGATGTTTACCTCTGTATGCTAGTACAGGTTGTCTGTTGTTTGAACCATTACTCTAATGGTGACTTACAACACCATCCCCAACCTCATCCCAGCCAGACATATGAAAATGTCTCATAAGACACATTCATGGTGATATAAGGTATGGTGATATAATCAATGGTGTCGACAGATTAATTCACTAACATACATACAACGAAAGACTAATACATGTACAATCTCTACATAGCGTCTACATTATTGGATACAATAAGTGAAGTGAGAAAATAGATGGATACGATGTGATGGAGCGGATAAGATACAAAAATACATGAGCCATTTGAAAATTGTATAAGATTATTAGATAATGTCAGTTGCCATACACTAACGTTGCTCCGATTATTTCTTCATGTGAAATTTCTCTTAATGAAATTTTGTATAAATAACTTTTTTTCCCCATGTCTTGAGATAAAAGTCAACAATGTTTTTATCATTAGGCCGGCGACTGGCACATGAGATAAAGTTATAAAATAAACGAAAAGAGAATGAGATGTTTTGTGGAATCGCCAATCACAACAATACAACATGGAAACAGTTCGCCAACGACAAAAGTGAATCGACCGACGAGATGCGGATAACATGGCGTACGATGACAAGTATACTATCCAGCTCGATAGAGAGCAATACATTGGTCCGGGACGATATTGTTTGTGGATCATTTCGTGATATATGGAAAGTGTTCAGAGGCATTGTCATTCGACTAAAAAATTTAGAATTTATATTTATAATGAAACAAAGAAATCAACATCAACCTTTTCGGATATGTGTAAATAAATTACGAGGTTGGCACATTTATGTAAAGACTTTTATTTACTTAACTCGTTCTTGCCAAATTGCCCACAAAATACGTACTCCTGGGCTGTTATTATTTATTTAGCGCGGGAAACAAAAATTATGTATAGAATATTTTTTACTTAATTTTACTTTTAAGTGTAATTACCATGTATATAAATTTTATCCTGGATGTCACACTTAGATAGGGTGCTGGTTACCTGTATTCGACATCCTGATGCACACAATTTTAATTACAATAATTGCATATTTGTACGATTATTGTATATATTTGTGCATATAAAGCCTGATGAATAAATGGAAAACAATTACAAGGATGTGGAACATCCCGATAGTCATTCAAGGACAATCGGTCAACAAAACATACTTAGGGGGGGTAATATCCCCTTTATTTACCCAAATTACACACTCTTACCCAGCACTAAATTATCGTTTATAAGTAGGTATACTTATATCAGTATTATATATGAGCCTATGGCATGTTTCTCACACTGATTGGCTTGCATATTATTAAGTATACTCCATGACAAATTTATTTTTTAAATCTGCCGAATAATTCGTGATTTATTTGTTTCAAACATATAATATTTATCTTAAATTAAAAAATCATGTGGGTTACATCATTAGATGAAACAAATAAAAATTGATGTCATGTTCAGTACAGTGTAATTTGATAAAATAATAAATATGTATAATGTAATATAATTATAATTGTTTATAATGAGCATGGTTTTGATAATTAAGTTGAATTACCTCTTAACATAATCCTTATTTTAAGAATATTCTAAAATTATATCTTTGGAGTTGGCTATTAAGATTCATAATTATTATGTATAAACAGAAGGATACAAGCGGAACCCAAAATAAATAGTTTCTGGACACTGGTTTACTACTGTACTATATCAGAAAAAATTAGCCTACTTCATTATGGAAGCAAATGCCACATGTTCCCACTCTTCCTTAACATAAACATGGTCACCACAATTAATTTCAAAATATTTGATATTGCATTGTAGAGATTTATGTTACACTACCATGCTTAAATGTACATGGACACTCTATGGCCTCCAACTATGATTTTTTTTTAATGTTTATTTTACACTAATAATAATTTAGCTGTAACACAGACAGTGATACATTTGTGGCCATTTTTAATTTATAAACATAAACCAAAAAAAATGCGTAGATGAAACTTAACCAACACCGGTATAGTGTTGTTACGGGCAAAATGATGTTAAGGAGCGTTAAAAATGTATCAACATATCACAACTATGAAAAAATACTACATACATGCAAGGAAAGAGGCCTACATGTAACAGCATACACTACATATATTTATACGGCTGAGCGTCGATGTAGAGTAGATAACTTGCGGTAGTCATGGTAGCAGGAAATTAAAAATACAACAACAATTTGAAACAAATATACAATGAAGACAGGGTTGTCTTTGAAACATTGACTGCCTTCAATCAGAACACAGAAGTGTGGCGGACAAAGCAATCCTTGTGCTATAGTATATATGTAGTGTACTTAGTGATAATCACTCAGGCTGTGCACCCTGATCTGGAGGGGATCCCCCGTGACGTCACATACAGACCGTCACGGCGGCTGACTCCGCACAAGGAATCCCGCTGATCGCCGGAGCGAAGCTTACACTAAATATGCTCAGTATTTATAATACCTTTATAATTGCTTTTTGATTTTATCCAAGACACTTAGTGTATTCAATGTGTTAAATACACTGAATTAAATGGCGGAATTTCACAAATGACTTTGTAATCACAATTCTGACGGTTGGCAATCCATGAATGTTCTAGGCAAAACAAAACTTTTTGCGCATAGCGATGTTTCTGTGTATATAAAAAAAGTCTTATTCGGTGATTCGGATACACCAGTTTATTAACCTAGCACTGCTTAAGAGACAATTTATATCCCAAATATTTTAAAACCCTCACATAACAAAAGCTTTAAATTTGTGGTGACTAAATTTAGCGTTATATACTTAAATTTCCATAACGTTTTAACGCTAAACTGTACAAAATGCCCATATCATTATATTTAAGTGTAGTTTTTCAAATCGGACGTGACGAGAACACACACTCGGATAACTAAATTGTGCTTGGTATGATACATGGCTATTAGTATTCAAGTGTGGTGTTTCCATTGGGACAGGGAGACGGTCCCTAATGTGTTTCTCTTCTTCGTGAGATGACCCCCTGTGCTGATGCTGATCGACCACACTTGGCGGCCATGCGCATAGTGTGAATGAACCACTTTTTTGATGTGAGTTTAATTTACCAGTTCGGAAATACATAATGATCTTCAAGACAATATCTTGTCATCTTTTGCTGGATATACGTCACGAAGTTGCGAGGTTTAAAACATACAAAATTCGCGTTGATACGAATTTCAGGAAGACGGAAATCTATTTAAAATCACGGAACATGAACGGAACATGTATGTATGTCATGGTTATAATGGTTATGCAGACCATAGATGAATCAACTTCACATGTTGCACAAGCATAGGCCTTGACCCAGAGGGCTGCCAATGGGCATTTCAATTTAATTAAGTGCTTCCGACAAACACAAAAACCGTTGACCCAATGTTAGCTTAGGGCTGGCCCAACGTCGCAACCCAACGAGCTCAGAAAACACTATAAGGTGGTGTGATTATGGCCATGTAATATTGTGAGCGACAGGTTATCTAATACCTAAAAGTAGCATATAATTTACTGCAAGCAAATCACGTGTGTGTTTAATGGAACGGAAAAACAACTAATACAAAGATGTAGCTCGGTATCGTTATATCTACTCGTGACATTTTTATACTTTGTTCTTCATCTTTATAATTTCTTCATGCAATGCTAGGGGATAATAAGAAAACAATTTTTCGTCATAAAATAGTACCACGACGTAAACCGCTAAACGATGACCGTTTTGTTACTGTCACGATTTTTACATATATCGATGCAGGGGGTTATATTGCCACAATCCGGGTATATATTTGGTAAAATATAATAATTCGATATAGAATATATCAATGCACATAGCATAGCATAGCATAGCATAGCATAGCATTAGCATAGCATAGCATAGCATAGCATAGCATAGCATAGCATAGCATAGCATGGTATTGTATTATATTAGATTACATTGTATTGCATTGTATTACACTCTAATGATTGTACTGCATCAAATCAAACAGCTTACATAATAAGCTCTTTGATCGAACGACAGCGCATTCTATTCTATTATGATAGCGAGCGGACGCACGAGCTGGGGCCCGAAGGGCCTCAGCTCGCGGGAGCGAGCTCTTACAGCAACGTGTGTGGTCAGATTTGATTTTTAACCCAGGTTACAGACACAGACACAGTGTTATGACTGATTTTTCGTGGTCCAACATGCCTCTAATCATGTTCATGGGCGCTGACATCTTGTTTGTTTATTTTCTGTTCAGATGTCAAAGCTCAGCTTCTGTTGGTAGCATACTAAGACAGATATTTTCATCGTCCTTTTCCCGTTTTATCGCCCATGTGATTGTGATACCACCTAGCGAGTGGGTAGGACAGTTGATGTGTATCACTATATATAGTCTATAGCAGCATGAACATTTCCCCCTACGACTCATCAAATTGTGGGTAGACCTATTGGCAGAGTAGTCTAATTTTCGGCATTCATATTTTCATCAGATTCATTTTCTTCTTTTTAAACATTGACGATTTAGATAACACTACATATCTGTAAATAGTAGTGTAAATAACTAATCTGACTGAAATCAGTGTCCCAGGGTCCTATGTTTCTTCTTTGTTTGGTATAGACTTTAGCTAGCTAGCAAGTGGGCGGTTTGGGCCTTCCGACAATATATGGATCGCTCAACACCCTGCGGCAGGGCCGCCATTTGTTAGCCTACATGTTATCTTCACATTACATTGACTAATACTTATTGTAGGCCTATAGACTCATTACATGAACCCCTACTTTAGTTCAGAATAATTTCCGCTCGCTTTCTAGGCATGCCTATTCATATTATATATTACCATAGATTAACCACATATGTGGTTAATCTATGATATTACTCTAAGTATACATGTTTACATGAATAAACCAAGCGCTAAATTTTCAAACCTATACATTCTACCATTTTATCTGTGTTTTTTTAATTAAGATAACGATTGAATAGCATAGCATGACATGTATTTTGAGACCCCATTGCAGCATTTTGTTTATTAAAAATATAAAAACCACACACACGCTTTGTGTGTGTAATATCTGTATCATGCATAGTTAGGATTAGAGGAAAATGATAAAAATGAGCAAACAGTAGAGCATGTATGCATGACTCATGCAAAAACCTACGCTTATCTGTATCCAAGACTTTATTACGACATTCAAGATTTTATTACGACACCTGCCACATTAAGGATCAGCCCCGGATGTATATTAGCGTTTCTTTTAAAAACAGGACATGTTTTAACAGTACTGTCTGTTTTATATCGCCATGTTGTTTAAGAGATGCTTGTTTCCCCAAATAACCACACCAGATGCCATCAGAATGCCATACAAATCAGAATCAGAAAAAAGTATTTCGTTGAATATGTAGACCTATGGACGTTTATATTACTTATATCAGAAATGCATAATATAAGCATTTCTGTTTATATGTAAACAATTCTTTATATTGATTATAAAATATTATAGGGCTTACAAATAAAATAGTCGATATAGTTTTAAACGTTCCTCAGAAATATCATTTTAGTTCTAATTGGACTGGCATAATTATATAGTATACGACCATCATGTCCTAGCGAAGACTTTGCTAATAATCCCTTTGATCGAGAACTTTCTATGAAAAGTTGTAGCTTTGACTAAAGTGGGATATCACCAACAACATACACCCCTCTCCTTACGTTATGAGGATGGTGATGAGTGGTCACAGCTGTCATGCAAAAAGCAAAGAGCAGTAACTGCTTACTTTCAAGTAAACAGTTCCTGCTGTTTGTGTTTTGCATGACAGACATGGTCACAATAATGTGTAGGATTGTTAAGTGGTCTATTATTATGATGACCACCCAGCTGTCGTGTTATGCATTGTGTTTTCTAACAACTGTATCCAGATAACCAAGACAATAAATTAGTCAGTAGAGATTCCAGTCAATGGAACATTTGGGTGTAGCCTGTGTTTATTTACATTGTTAGCATGAGTCAGACATTTACAGTAGTTTGTTAAATACCATTCAAGATTCGCGATTCGCATGTTTGCCGGACGTTCTCAGGAGTTCGAGCTGATCGGTCTATTTCGATTTTACATGTCCAACAAACATACATTATTAGCATCATTATTAGTTGTGAAAATATAGATGTAAAACGGTGGCTATTCCTGTGTTTTTCAATCAAGGTATAACTATACCAAAATCAATACCGGTGTAATTTAGGGCCTCTTTATGATAAAATAAACTGACGACGAACAAACTAGACATTATATCTAGTTGGATTTTGGTTGTCACTGAATGTTACCTATTACATATTTATGTGTCGGCATTATCGTAGAAGTTGACCTAGATATTAGACATCCGATTGGTCAGGATCATCATCGCTATCACAGTTCTGCCCTGCATAGCCAGTAACTGATCATTTAAAAGTACGCAGTCAGTGTATTTTGGCTCTACATGGAAGAGTTGTCCCAAAAGAGCAGGGCCGACAGATTCGACAAAACCGAACTTGATTACCAAATACCAAAATCTTGAACTTTACATGATATCGACATAATTCTATGTCACTTAAACTAAATTTATGTAATTTCTATACAAACTACTGCCGAAACATTTTGTATTGAAAAGAAATATTCAAACAATTACAGTATAATTATAACAAATATTAGTTCAATAACTAGTGACACATATAAAAAATAAATAAAAAAAATGATATACACCATTTGCTTACATTACACTAATTTTTCCCAGCGGCAGATGGTTCACCCATATGGTGTTTTTTTCTCTTTATTATTTTTGCATGCATGTAGGCTTAGTGATATATACCCAGGTAAATTTTGTTCTGATTTTTTTGCGAAAATAATAACACTTAAATGTCTCACTCTATATAGCTTCTGGACAAAATAAATAAGAGTTATATATTTTTTTAGATATCCTATTTCACGTCTGTACCTTGAAATTACCAGCAAATTACTCTATATTGTGTTTGTATTCAATTGGTTAACAAAGAACAGAATTGTGAGAGTTGTACCCTACCACCCGAACGGTGCTGAGAGCGGGATAACTGCATTATGATCTCGGTATAGTGAGTACTTTTTGGACTGCCAATTATATTCTGCGGTGCACGATGTCTAGTTGACAAGAGAGGAGAGGAACCTGGAAATGTATATTTTGAATTTTGATTTATATCACAAAAAAATGCATTATATACACAATAATATTAGATATAGAGAGAATCCTTAATTATCGTAGCTCAACGATGCAGAATGACTTACTCTCATTTCCCGTCGAGCATAAAATGGTGTGCTCTCTATTTGTGGTGCCGCCTAGCGAATTGTCATATAGCGCGCGACAGAAGCCATACGACAAATTATAGCTGATATTCAGCCACCACGCCGTGACGTTGGTCTAAATTGCTGTTCCAAGTGGCAATCATGGACCAGCAACTCAACTGGAACATCTTTGATTCAACGTTTAATAAAGACTGCAATTTTAAAGACAAACTAATTACATCAATAATAGTTGTTATCACTCGACGGAACTACTAATTTTTATATTACGAATTAAGTGAATGTGGAAACGTAAATTTAATGTACAACTTTGGGCCAGATGAGGAGGTCAAGCGATGAAACATGGAAAGCCTATATATCAAAAACATGATACTTAGATATCAAGAGTGATATAAATATCATTAACATACACGACGGTTATCAGAAATAAAGTATGTTGATGACACATTTCCTATTTTAAAGTTTTAAGAAAAATATGAATGCGCTATGTGGGATTAAACAAGAACCAATGGAGCTCGCCACCCCACATTATTGTTTATGTGTCACGCTGTGAGGACGGGGTCAAAGGTGACATGTGGGGTTTAGGGTCAGACATGAAGGTCAGACAGGGGTAAATATCATGTTGTGTCCGTGGAAAATAATGGAGCGTCACCGTGTCAATTTACCGTGGCTGTTATTATCAACCCTTAGCATGCTTAACCCTTTAACCGCCGGTACCGATTATATTCGCTTTTTACATTTTTTATTTGCATATTGCATATCAGCCTTTAAACAAGTTGAAAATATAAAGTGACATAAATCGGCAGGAGTTTGAAAATAGTTAACCTCCATTTTGTGAGATCTGAATAATTTTCACTCACTTGAAGTTGTGGATCGCGTCAGCGAAACACAACTTCAAGTGGGTGAAAATTCCAATTGAATAATTTGGTTAAAGGGTTAAGCCACTGATGTCAACTATAATAGTAGGTATATTTTCTCGTTGTTATTGTACCCTAATACATTTTGTTTTTTATTCAAGTACACGGAGTTACCCGCTAACATATCTAATTTAAATTTCCACCCACTTGAAGTTGTGTCTCGCCACCGCGACCCACAACTTCAAGTGGATGAAAATATGTGTTTAATTTAGGACCAAACATTCACAAATCTTGCTATTTCACCCTTTCAAGCATGACTTTACATTGTCTTCATCCACTCCAAGCCGCGAATTGCTGTCGCAATTCTCGACTTGTAGTAGATGAAGATGATTTGATGTGGTTTAAAAATTAAAGAAATTTGCTTTGTATTGGTAAAGCAGTTTCATGGAAATTTTCGTTCTAAAATCCTTAGTTGTATAGGAAAAATACATCTGTTCTCAGGGATGTAAAATGATGCTTTAATGCATCGTGAGGGCTTAAAAGGTTAAACACTCATCTCATTCCCAGTTATTGTGATTTAACCTGCCAATAAAAGACGACAATAGTGTTGATTATGAGGCCCTGACATACTCTATGACGACCTAAAGTTCAGAAATACAAATAATTTTAATTCATTAAAGTTGTAGATAACCTGAACAAGACACAACTTTGGTTGACTTGAAATTGAAATTCACTGGTTCAGAGATGTAAAGGTTAATGGCAGGTTATTTGCCACAGATACAACATTATAATGGCATGATCATAAAGTATAGCAGACTGTAGAGTGTGCATGCAAAATTGTACAGTCTGCATTCCGAGAAAATATAACGGTTTAAAAGGTGTACATTAGTCAACTCGAATCAAATCAAATGATTGTATTACCACATTAATATCCGTATACACGTATAGATTCAGGGTATATAAATTAAGATGTGTACATCATTACAAAACATTGAACCAGATGTACAGTGCTGGTGTATAAATTGCCACAACTCTGAGTCTTGAACGCGCCACAGCAAATCAGCAGTCTTTAGTGCTTTAGTCGTTTAAATAAAGGAACAGTGGGTCCGTGGAATAGGAGAGTTAAGTTTTGACTGCACCACCTATGAGCTTTATTTTTTATTTTGAATGATCCGCTATATATACCATAATTATCATACAATAGCTACCCTTTGTTCAAGACTAATCTAGATATGTGACGTCGGATTCGTGATTTTTACTCAATGATATCTCACATCAAACCAACAAGTTTTAATGTAAGCCATTTATCATATTTATTTGGTTCAAGTTTATTACCAGAAAAAACTTTTCAAAATAAAAAAATGTTTTTTAAAAACACATTATTATTTCCATTGCATAAATATAACCACTCTGCATTAGTATACGAAATAACCTAAAGCCCATTCATAGATTCAGCATTCAACGCGAATATTTGCATTGGGTGTAACAAGGAATGGGTGTATAGAGAGACTTCACCTCTGAAAACAAATGGCGTAAAATGGGAAGTTGTAGGTCCGCCATAAAGATAAGTGTTGTGTCTGCAGAGTGTGGCCTCGCTCCACGGGCCACATTCCCCTGTCTGGGAGGTGTGCAGTTATTTTTCTAACTGTAACTCACACCGTCGTTAACCCTTGTAGCGCTGAAATATACACTGTGGAGACGAAAGGGGTTTTTTCAACGTGAGATCATCATAAATGACTTAGTTAGCTCTTTCCGCTTCATTTGAATACCTATGTTATGGGTCTACCGTCATTACAACTTTTTCATTCTTTCGACATTATGGCGTCAGAATCTGATGTCTAAAGTCGATCCCCGCACTGAAAGGGTGCGTTGATTTAGCGTTGCGGTAGAGCTAAATCAACGTCCGTGTCGGGGCGAAACGAAGGAATTTCCAGGTGCTGTTCAACATTTTTAGAAAACCATGCGTTAATTTAAAAGATCATACTAACACTCGCCACAGGGTTAGGGTTTAGCGTCTAAGACGTTGACCCATGTAGCAAAATGAAATGAATCGGGCTTTAGGCCACCTTTGTGCACATATAGGCTAAACTGGACCAGGATAACCTCCTGAGGATGGTGAGATGATTGAGATGACACTGTCCTCCAGACACAGGATTCGAAAATCGAGCCCTGGCGGTTTGAGGCCGAGCACGCTACCTCTCGATCACGGAGGCTCCCCACAATATTGGCTTTCACACGTGGATGGGGAAGAAACATTTTTTGTTTCTTTAACCGCCGAGACTGGGAACCAAACCCCGAACTCTGGCGTGAAAGGCAGCGGTGCTAGCCACTACCCTAGGGCCCCCGCCCGACCCATGTAGCAATGAAATAACTGTCATATCCCAGCAAACACAAAACATTTTTATAACATTTGTACAATGTTGGACCAACGTCGAAGACGTTGGGCCGACGTTATACAAATGTTGTAAAACTGTTTTGTGTTTGCTGGGATGGGACAGCAGGGACACGATGGACATCAAATAAGGTTTTTTTTAAATAATATTCGTATCAGATTGTTTAATGGTGTTGCTGTTCTATTGACTTAAAACGAACATGACCGAAGTTTTCTGCCAAGTCAGAAAGAGTCATCATTTTATATCAGATCTGAAACGTTCAAATGTTGCTGTTTAAGTAGTTGTCAGTCTCCAAAGATTTGCACCGGGAGAAAACACTGGTCTTTATACGTGAATTAAACAGTTTCTATTAAACCAAGTATAAATCAAGATTTAATTGTGATAGTGTGTGCTCTCAGGCAAATACTTGTAGATGTCAGATGTGCGCGTGATATTTTAATGACAATATCATCATTGTTTTTTTTAAAATACAATTTTATTCTGGATGTCAAACATAGTAATTATGTTGACCACATGTATTTGACATCCGAATATACACAGCACTATTTGTATTTACAGTCCCGTATTTTATACTATTGTACATGTACAATGAATATATATATTTGAATATATAAAGCTTAATAAATAATATATTCAACACATTTGATTCAAACGGTGGAGCAACGTTCTTTATCGTATTAAATTAGCTAGGATCTGAATAATATTACGAAAAACATCTTACAAGTTATTTGTTAGACTATCAAATGCTACTTCACATAAGATACACATGCTAGCCTACTGATGTCACCAATGGCTTAAAACTCACTGAAATAATCAGGGCTTGCATGTCCACATTTCAAATCTTGTATTTAGTAAATCTAAAGTGTGGGAACCCTAAATAAGCCGAAAATTCTTCATCAGCGCATCTGGATGCGCTTACATCTCCTTGGTTAGTTTTACCTGTCAGGTTTTGACATGATAATTATGTCACACTGACCCAGGAAACACTAAACATTTGTATAACATTTGTACAATGTCGGCCCAACTTCTTCGACGTTGGTCCAACATTGTACAAATGTTATACAAATATTTTGCGTTTACTGGGACGTGTCACTGAGGTTCTCAGATATACATAACATACAGGTGCGTGTAGGGATTAGCTATAGGGAGATAGACACAATGACAGACAGTGGGATCAAATAATTAGAGAGAGATCCACTAGGTTCAGGATGGTAAGCGGTGGCGGTGATCCGCAGCTTGAGGTTAATAACTTTTTGTGTTGACCTTCATGACCCCTGCCAGCCAAGAAACCAGAGACGGCAGTACGGCGGAATGGGAGGCAGGCTGACCCGCCGTGCACAAAATTGCCGAAAGATAATAATTCACGGCCCGTGGCTGACAACTCATTTCCAGCTTCTAACTAGAGAGACGAGACGAGACACGCTGACAGTCTGTTTCACCAGATCCTGGGAGTAGCCTTTTTTTTAATTTAGTCAGTCGCCTTTCAAAATTTGTGTCTAAATCTTTCCTGGATGAATTTGTCATCTTCCCCCAACATTGCTAAAAAAAAATTAAATTAGGTTTTGTATTTTGTAACAAAATTCCACCAAATTTTCAGGAATGTTTGGGGAAGATGAAAAAATGATCAGATATTAAACAATTTTAAACGGGGATCGATCAAATTGATAAAAGGCTACTCCCAGGAGCAGAAAGGCTGAAAGTCGAAATCCCCCCTCCCCCTGGGTTTTTTTTGTAGACCATATTTTTTTAACCTTATTATGTACCAAGTTACTTTCAAGTGGTCTGCAGATATTCTATGCACGGACAAGGTCACCAGGGGTCATCGAAGTATGGTACCCTTGACACTTAGTGTTCTATAAGAATGTGTCATATAAATAGATCGAAACCCAAGCCAAGTACACATGGTGACATAGGTTGGTGTTGCGTTTCATAGAGGAGTTATCCCAAGGTAAATGGTAAGGTCATCTCAAGGTCACAGCAAGGTCAAATCAGCTCAAAACGGTTGAAAATACAATTATTGGACCAGCACTTCCAATAAATCGGTCGGAACCCAACCCAAGTACACATGGTGATATGGGTTGGCGTTTGGTTTCATAGAGGAGTTATCCCAAGGTCATGGTAAGGTCATCTCAAGGCCACAGCAAGTCAAATCAGCTCAAAACGGTTGAAAATAGCTCATTTTTGCTGTTTTAGCGAGCATTATGTTCACTTGAAATGTAGGCCTATATGATGGCTTGAAACATACCTAGATTCCAACACCAATCACCCCCCCCCCCCGAGAGGATACTGGATAAGGGTTCAGACACAAAAATATACTTTCATAATAAATTGATTCAAAAGTTTAGGCGTTTTCTTATTTATTCTTATCAATAATATGCCAATTTAAGGTAATTAGAAATGTTTGATATATTTTATATTAATTTATTTTCCACTGGTTAGACAACATGGGTGCAGACACAAAAAATAACTTTCTACATGAATTACTTTAAAAGTTATAGCGTCCTCTAATTTCCCCTGATTGATTATGCTAGTTATGTTAATTTGCATGGTAAAGGATACATTGAAAAACATTGACAAACAAAATAAATCTCGTAACAATTAACTCCCGGCAAAATTTTAGGGCTTGAGATGTTGCCACGAATAAACATACATTACATATTAAAAATGTAGCAAAAAAGCGAATCACAAACATCCCCAAAAATGTCAGCATTTTGGTGGTATCAAAGAGTATTAATAATAATTATAGGACAGTTAGTTACCTGTTTGTAACTAAAAACGTCATAGCAACTTTTTCTATTGTGATTTAATTGATACTGGTCGGCCCGTTAAGGGAGTCACCTGGTGATTACAGCGATTACAAGGGAATAGTCTCCGGTCCATACCAAACACGCGTGGGTACATCCAATAAATAAAGACAAAGGGCCTAATTATGCTCAGTTGTGTTGTAGGCCCTTTGGGTCGTTTTCTCTGTTTAAGTAGTGCATTCCTTTGTGAATGCTTAGCCTATTTTACCGCGGTATACAAGACGCGTTATCCAAGACTCTCTGTTATGTAGGCCTAACACACTAAAATATTTGAACGTTTTGTGATTAAAGTGGAGATGATCTGCTACTCTTGTGTTCTGAGACTATTTCTGATGATTTGATCTGACAGGTTTATCGATGAAGCGAGCTTGGTAATTTGTCTAAATCTGTGGGTCTCCTGCGCAAACTAATGGGGACTGACTGACGGTGCGGTCACGTGTACGGCGCGGCATGCCAGTATCCCCGTGCCGGATCAGCCCACATCCCGGTCAACACGATACACTGACCCAATGTTGGTTCAATGTTGGACAATCGTCTGTGACGCTGGCCCAACATTGAACCGACATTGGGTCAGTGTATCGTGTTTTCTGGGACGGCGGCGCGTACCTCATGATGTCAGGAGGTGATTAGAGGTTGTGATGATGAACAGTTTTCATCTCGCCGACACAGAAGGAGCTTTGGAGAGATCGCTGGCCAAGCGGGATGATTTTGTTCAGCGCTGGACGAATACTGGGCCAACATCTGTACGTTGGCCCATCAATAAACCGCCGTTGTTGGACCAACGACTCGTTATTCTTATCTCATCACGTATCGAATCTGTTTGCTGTCCACTCACTCATCACCCATCCTGATCACAACCAAAAAAGACAAGTTTATAGATTTGTATCCCAGACAAATTTACAGAGATACCAGTCTCTAACATGACCAGATGACGGAATCAGTTAATCGCCGAAAGTGGATTCGTTGTTGTTTTATTTATTAATTTTACATAATACTGTAATACCACGAGGGGAGAAGCTTTATGTGTTGAAATGTCGCCGAGAAGCAATAGCTCCTCGGGCCGTCTTTGTTCCACGCAAATATTCTGTTTCTATGTATAAAACTAAGAATCCACAAACGCATGTTGCGTGATGCGCATTGCGCGATGCGTATAGTAGTGCGTAAAGTCAATATCAATATGCAACACGCGTACATGTACGTGTATTCCTAGCCTCAGCCATTTCATCACCCATGTCGTGGCCATGTTGCTTTGTTATTGTATTGTTGGCTCCTAGCAAACACGAGACATATCCAACCAATGCTGGTTTATTGTTGGTCGATTGTCTACGACGCCATAAACAATCCTTACATTGATGTATCGCTTTTGCTGGGTTATTAACTAGATATGATAACACCTACTACACATACCAGTGGCAAACGAAACAGCCCCACCTGGCGAATAGGTATGGGAGAAGTTGCTGTCCAGAACAGCCTATTTTGCAGCCACATAAATATGTTTGGAAATGAAATGAATCGGGCTTTAGGCCACCGTTGTGCACATATAGGCTAAACTGGGCCAGGAGAACCTCCTGAGGATGGTGAGATGATTGATATGACACTGTCCTCCAGACACAGGATTCGAAATTCGAACCCTGGCGGTCTGAGGCCGAGCACGCTACCTCTCAGTCACGGAGGCTCCCCACAATACTAACTTTCACACGTGGATGGGGAAGAAACATTTTTGTTTCTTTCAAACCGCCGAGACCGGGAACCGAACCCCGAACTCTGGCGTGAAAGGCAGCGGTGCTAACCACTACCCTAGGGCCCCCGCCCAAATAAATATGTTTGGGTTATGCCCAAATATTGAGTTTGCTTTGGTTCTTTTTCGTTTTTATTTTTCTATGTTAGACTGCTATTTCTCCCTGGGTTTTTACACAATCAACTTGCAGTTTTAAAATGTTTCTCAGATAGTTAGGCGGTATGCTATATTTTTTTTAATAATTCCCAGTTGTTGCTCCAGATTTATTCAGGATTTTCTGAATCACCAAGTGTTAATCGATGCTGGGTCAATGATGTACATGTCGGGGCTTATGATGTCCTATTTCTCCCCGAGGATTTATCCAAGCGACTTCAAACCTTGCCACTATGATCCTCAGGTATTAGGGTTTTTTCTAAGAATTCCCAGTTGTTCTTCCGGATTTATTCAGGATTTTTTTTATATCGGTTCAATGATGTACATATCGGGTGAAGCATCATTTATTGTAAGAGCAGACTGAAATACGGACAGTCTGTCAAGGCTTGGTCGCCCTATCAACCCTTTAAATGGTAGATTTGGTAATCAAATTGCATTTGCCTAATTCTGTTTTAATGCAGGGCCAGTGTTGCAGAACGATGCCCATCATTGAACCAACCTTGAGTGTTTATTATGGACATGGGTAACCTTTTAAGTGCTACACTTGACTATTAAAATAGCAGCTGTAATTCTATCAAACACGAAACGTCTACCCAATGTTGTTTTAATGTTGAGCCAGCGTCGCAGACAGTAAAGCAACATTCAGTCAACAGAAAGACAAGTCAATGTGTTTACTGAGACCTTTGAATAATGTGTTTCCATTTATCAAACAAAATAATATCTATATAAAAGTACAAAAACCTCAGTGGGGAGATATGATTGATGAAATTTGAAGTCCGAATTCTGAAGTATAAAATCAGAAGTTCCAATTCAAAATTCAAATCAATCTGTCATAATAAAAATACCCCGTCAAAATTCAAAATGGCCGACAAAACCTAGTCCAAACATTATTGTTACTTGAAAAGGCACAATTCTCTTCTAGAGAAAAAAGTTAGGTTTTAGTAAGAAGGAAAAATATTGAGCGTGGGGTCAAATAGACAAATAGTTACGGTCGTCATTCTTTTTCAAATCCAATGTCATGGTATAATGTATATTGAATGCGTTTAGTGGGGTTTCTCAAAGTCGTTTATCAGTTTTTAACCAGACAAGATATATATGCTCATGTCTATCCGCACTGTATTCATTTATATGACATATTTCCCGAATAGTTATACTGAAATTGGGTCTGAAAACAACGTTCTAATAGCTTACTAGATAATATTAGGCATAAGGGCCATTATCAGCCTTATTGCATTATGGAAAAATGACATTATTTATTCAACCCTCAACATTATTCCGTATCAAGAGTGAAGGTGTTATTTGTGATATCTAATAATTGAAATGTAGTTTGTCATATTAAATCAAAATAAGAACGAGAAAACGACATCGTTAGAGCTAAGTTTTGCTTGGGTAAATACCACCTGATAATATAGCCTATTGCAACAAATTGCCGAGGGAAGTGAATATTGAAAAAAACATTATTTCAAACGCCGAAGCATGTATCATTATTCGCCATGAGTCATTAATACATTTTAGTTTTTGCTCGTTTAAGTAAATGGAATTAATAAATTAAATTAAACGTGCAAATAAACGGGATTTACAGATTTAAGTAAATAATATAAACTCTCCACAATTATCTGGACCTGCAAATAAACACAAAATGTTTTGATAAACTAGCTCGGAAATTTTAGCTAGAAAATAATTGGCGGAGGTAAGACACTCTCTCCCAATATTATTAGGTTATGCTGGATACAGCTAATTATGAGAAGGCAATGGCACATAAGCTGGTATAAATCGACAAACCGCCATTAATGTGATCAATAAGTGAAACTGTAGGTGGGCGGTGGTCAAAAATATTAATTTTAACCCTTTAACCGCCAAATTATTCTATTGGAATTTTCACCCACTTGAAATTGTGTCCCGCTGACGCGATCCACAACTTCAAGTGACTGAAAATTATTCAGATTTAACAAAATGGAGGTCAACAAATTTCAAATCTTGCTGATTAATGTCATGTTTTATCTTTAACAGGTTTAAAAGTTGATATGTAATGTGATAATAAAACATGCAAAAAACGAATATGGACGGCACCAGCGGTTAAAGGGTTAAAGACCCACGTAAGATCAGCAGGATTCGAACACAGGACGCGGGCATAACTGGCGTGACAGTCAGGCGCTCTATCAACGCGTAACATCTACCTCTCTGTGCTACTGATTGTGATTAGTTATAATAAGTTTACCCTTACCCTGCCGGAACGTTATACGTTTACAAGTATATTGCAGAACAAATAAATTCAACTCGAATTGCTGAAATGTTTTGTGGTAGATGCTAAGTTAATGTAATAATTACATTTTGAGGACGTATATTTTTGCATAAATATAATTATTTTTCGTCATTTGGAGCTGGAAATTGCGGTAGCAATTCCAGCTTCAAATTTATAATGAAATATAGTCCTAAGTAACTCGGCAGCATAAGGGTTCACAAACTAGTGTGATATAGATTTATAATAATATTTTTTCAATGAGTTTTGCTGACATGATTTATAAGAAATAACATGATTAGAATATTCAAACGATCCTCCACACATATATATATAATATTATGTCGCTCACCTCAACCTCCCTTTCATCTCCGTATCCAGCCGACATTTCAAAATTTGAAAGAAACTCATTTGACGCACTTTTTATTACAACAAAAAGTAGGCTAACGTTACACACATAATTTATTGCGTTATAAATTTGACGTCTCACCACACATAATACCCGTCCCATAGACTTACATGTATTATGACCCATACACTCAGACCTCCCGGCACTCTTTAAGTGGAAAAAATGTAAATAAACCTATATATTTTTTCACCCATCAGACTGTCCTCTTTCAATATCAAAAATAAAAAATGGGAGTGAAACGGATATAATTTTTTTTATTTGAGCCAATAATAACCTCTCGCCCCACTCTCCCCTGAGCGACCTCAAAAAAATTGACCTTGTTTTTTAGAGGAGCCTTGTTACAGTCAGCGCAAGGACTTCCTGTTGGATCTATCTTTCATCATTTTGATGCTTTTCCTACACCAAATCATCACATAATCGATTCAAATTGGTAGCAAAATGATATATCTGTAATATTTACCACCGAGGCTGCTGCAAAGAGCCTAATTTTTGAAAAGAGACTAACTTTCTTATTCTTAAACTTTATAATGATATGCGCGAATGAATTTGTGTGGTGAGACCTTGAACGGCTAGTGTAAAACACCACTAGATCTACTACATATAAATTGTACATAATAAATAATGTTTATGACTCCTAATGTGTGACGTGATACCTTTATCCTGCTAAGTTGCTTTATTTAAATTTTCACCCACTCGAAGTTGTGTCCCGCTACCGCGACCCACAACTTCCAGTGGCTGAAAATTACTCATATTTGTTTAACTTGAGCAGAAATGCTCGTTTAGTGCTCTACACGAAACACTTTTTCACAAGACCAACACACGTGCAAACATTCTACAGCATGCATTTTTGTAACGAGCTAGAACTGTCAGCGGTACAATATACCGGTATACAAGTACACCTCTCATTTTAGGTATGCGCAAAACACATACATTAAGCTAGTGTAATATGAACTGATACCACTAACATACGTTTAGTAGTGAAGACCAAGCTATAGTGTTTGTTCTCCCAGTGACTAAAAACTTTTTCGAACATTTGAGAAGGACAACAACGTGATATTGCAGGGGTTTTATGGTTTTCTTACAATATAGGCATAATTTAAACATTATTTAAAGCCTACTACTGAAATGTTACAAATTATTTGAAATACAACACTCATTCAATGAACACTCAATAAAATCGGTGCTGTAGTTCCATACAGTATGAAAAATGAACAACGTTTGTATTTTCTCACAGGAACAACTGGATAGACTGACAAAACTGATCATAATCGTCATTTGGACTAAAATCCAGTGCGATATAGGCTGGTACCGGAATATACGTAACATACATGTAATGAAAATCACTGCACACCTAAGTGAGTAACATGTAATGGTGAAGTACAACGCGTGCATGTCAACTATAATTAAACTGATACAGTGTGCTATAAACAACTCCCACTGGGCACACGACGTTGTTGCGACGTCAAATTAACGCCAATGACGATAATTGAACGTCGTAACAACAATTCGTGTGCCCAGTGGGAGACACCAATATTATCTCATGGTGAACACAATATTACTAAATCTCAAAATGTTACTTTAGTTCTTTTTCCTTTTAGACCCAAATATAATCATACTTAAGGTACTCCCTATCTGAGGCCCATTAAACTTGTCTACCCTTTTCTTGCTACCAGATCCCCAGCTGTACTTGACTTGACAGTACATCACTGGCGGTTACTTGATGCAATCTCTGTAGATGCAGTGTGGGACACGGACATCATTGAGCTGGGGGCAGACTTAACAAACAATCCCTTCATTTTTGCCCGATAAGTTTCAGAGCGCCATATATAAATAAAGGGGTTGCAGCAGCAGTTAATGAAAGTGAAGATTTCGGCGACATCGTAAAACAGGGCATTGTAGTGCTGGAACGCAACACTTAGAATATAATCTGCCATTAGACAAGTCCAGCATATCACGTACAATACAACAACAGTCACCAGCATTTTGATGGTGTTTCTTTTGGCGGCATCCATGACATCATTGTATTTTTGCTGGGAGCCATCTGGCCCCGGGTTGTCTTTGTGTTTGGCGGTCAGTTTTCTGATAATCATGGCGTACATGATAATAAACAGAGGGACAGGAATACAATACTGCATGATTAATATGATAGCGATTTCCAAGCGAAGCTGCTCCATGGTCATCACCCAGACACAATGGTTATCATGAACCCGAGTGGCCCAGTGTGAGAAACTAAATACAGAGAAAATCCCCAAAACCCAGGTGAGTGCAACAGAGGCCCTCACGACATTGGTGGTGACATGTTTAATGTGGACAAATGGATGACAAATGCCCAGATAGCGTTCCAAGGTGATCACTATCAGATTGAAAGTAGACACCCTGAATACGGCTCTCACCAGATCATCACTCTGCCACCAGGCGCACCAGACGTGACTCAACACATTAGAGTCACTCAGAGTCACCCACTCAACACCGTATATATCTATAATCTCAGTGATCAGCATCAAACCAAGAATCAAAGCTGAGATAAAGTCCACTACACACTGAGACAGAATCAATACATTAGTAGCCTGCTTTCTCAGGAGCGCGTACTTCATCACAACAATAATAACTAACATATTACCTGCCAAACCTAAAAATACAATTATTGCATTCACAATATACACGGCCAGATTTCTGTGGGTGATAAAAAAAGGAAAAACCATTGGCCCAGAGTAATCGTAATAGTCAATGATGGTGGAGTTCTCCGTTGTTTCACTGGTATTGCTGTAATCCTCGTTCCATGTTGAGTTCTGCCAGGCTGTGGAGTCTTCAGTGGTCATGTTCCCATCGTAGGTTACATGGTCTGGCCTTAGGGTGACAGAGGTTCCTGTTGAGAGCAGCTCGTGTGACGTGGCGTCTGAAGCAGTTGAGTTCATCTTTCCACCGGTGTCTGTTCCAACTTTGGATTTTACTTACAAAATGAATGCTGCAAAACCAAGTGGACCTGTAACATAGAGACGGTTCTGCATCAAAATAAGTCATTGATTTCTCAAAATCATACGCATCAAAATTAGAAGGACGTTTTCAGTTTTAATTTGAGAGTAGGCCTATACTTGAGTATTTTTATTTTGTTATTTTCTTTTTTATACTCTCTACACCCTGTTTTACAGCGTGAGGGGATTTGGAGGGCTCAATTGTGGAATATGCTAAAGTCATTCAGAATGATACAACGATAAACGTGTTACCGATATTTACTATAAAATTAGCACGACTTCATGTTTTTTTGTTTTATTTTTAAACTCTTCCTTTACCGATGTCCCCTTCATAAAACAACCCTCTCGGAAACCCACTACAGAACACTACACGGACTACTTAATTCAGTACTGATCGAGATAACCCTTGGAGACAAACTAATGCATCTTTTAAGAAAGTCTGGAAAGAGTGTCAGTCCAAAATTGCTTCATCCTCAACCCTATTGACATTCCGTCTGGTGCTGTGAAAAAACAAGCAGCACATGGCCGAAATAAAACAAACATTAAGTCTATGTTACAAAATAACATTTACCATTTTTACAAAGGTGCATTTTGTTTACCTGCGAATTAAAGAAAAAGTAGATTTTGCATAAATTATGCGAAATTAGCAAAGGAAGGAAGTGGACTTCAGATGGATACGGGTGGATGTGCACCTTTCGCACCCTGATGAAAAGCAATGATCAGCGGATCTTAATTGTCATGATATTGCCTTGTAATGACAGCCAAAAAATAGCATTTGTTCAGATAAAGGAACTGTTGCAAAGGCTTAGTTAACAAGGTTTACTGCGCTATGTTCTCACAGATAAGTCACACCTCAAAGGCTGGATTAACAAGAGTTACTGTGCTATGTTCTCACTTATAAGTTATACCTCAAAGGCTGAGTTAACAAGGTTTACTGTGTTTTGTTCTCACAGATAAGTCACTCCTCAAAGGCTGAATTAACAAGGTTTACTGCGTTATGTTCTCAAAGATAAGTCAGTTCTCAAAGGCTGAATTAACAAGGGTTACTGTGCTATGTTCTCACAGATAAGTTATTCCTCAAAGGCTGAGTTAGCAAGGTTTACTGCGCTATGTTCTCACGGATAAGTCACTCGTCAAAGGCTGAGTTAGCAAGGTTTACTGCGCTATATTCTCACAGATAAGTCACTCCTCAAAGGCTGAGTTGACAAGGTTTACTGCTCTATGTTCTCACAGATAAGTTACTCCCGAAAGGCTGAGTTAACAAGGTTTACTGCGTTATGTTCTTACAGATAAGTCCCTTCTCAAAGGCTGAGTTAACAAGGTTTACTGCGTTATGTTCTCACAGATAAGTCAGTTCTCAAAGGCTGAGTGAACAAGGTTTACTGTGCTATGTTCTCACAGATAAGTCACTCCTCAAAGGCTGAGTTAACAAGGTTTACTGTGCTATGTTCTCAAAGATAAGTCAGTTCTCAAAGGCTGAGTTAACAAGGTTTACTGTGCTATGTTCTCACAGATTAATCACTTCTCAAAGGCTGAGTTAACAAGGTTTACTTGATATGTTCTCACAAATAAATCACTCCTCAAAGGCTGAGTTAACAAGATTTACTTGACATGTTCTCACAGATAAGTCACTCCTCAAAGGCTGAATTAACAAGGTTTACTGTGCGATGTTCTCACAGATAAAGTCTGTCCGACGGTGGAGAATGGTCCAAAATGAAAGTCAGCTTTTTGGTATCCAGTTCAAAAATACCTCATGAAACCTATCAAAAATAATATTTACCTGTTCTATGTTCCATTTGGCATTTAAATTATCCATTGAATTAATGTTATCCAACATACTACCGTTTGAATCCTCCTTTTAAACTTTTTGCCGGCAGCTTTCAACTGTCACGGCTGCCATTTTAAATGTGATACCTTGAACCATTGAAGCGTGTCTATAGCAACCTTCCTCAACGCAACCTCATTCTAATTTTTTTGGAGGGGTGCTTTTAATTCACCAAGCACTAGCTGACATGACTCTTACGCGCTTGACTCTTGCAGTACAAGCTGGGCACGTTCTTTACGAGCTCTGAGGCCGATATAGCGCTATTGATATCGACGAAAATAAGCCACAAAAACAGCCGACCATTGGGGCTAATTGCAACTACACTGAACACTCCAGCCGGTTTTCCGAAGTGAGCTCGTCCAGATGGTGAACGATAAAATGCGTAGTTTACCATCGGCGCTTATGGCGTTAAAGAGGGGAGATTAAAAAGGCTGATTAATAAATTAAGTGCGCGAGTGTTGGCAATTTTTTTATAAAATTAAATGCCAAATGGGATTTTTAATACACCAATACCATTTTTGTAATTTATAATGCAATATTGAGTAAATAAGGGGAAAAAAAGCTAAGTTTCATTTTGGACAATTCCCCACCGTCGGACAGACTTTAAGTCACTCCTCAAGGGCTGAGTTAACAAGGTTTACTGCGCTGTGTTCTCACAGATAAGTCACTCATCAAAGGCTGAGTTAACAAGGTTTACTGTGCTATGTTCTCACAGATAAGTCACTCCTCAAAGGCTGAGTTAACAAGTTTTACTGTGCTATGTTCTCACAAATGAGTCACTCATCAAAGGCTGAGTTAACAAGGTTTACTGTGTTCTCACAGATAAGTCACTCCTCAAAGGCTGAGTTAACAAGGTTTACTGCGCTATGTTCTCACAGATAAGCCACTCATCAAAGGCTGAGTTGACAAGGTTTACTGTGCTATTTTGTCACGGATAAGTCACTCATCAAAGGCTGAGTTAGCCAGGTTTACTGTGCTATGTTCTCACAGATAAGTCACTCATCAAAGGCTGAGGTAACAAGGTTTACTGCGATATGCTCTCACAGATAAGTCACTCCTCAAAGGCTGAGATAACAAGTTTTACTGTGGTATAAGTAATAACCCAGGTCTCAAGTGTTTATCAAATATTGAGCTTCAAATTGCTTTAATAATTCCAGCTTGAAATTATTTCTTTTAGTTTCCACAGTATGTACAATTACATGTGGATAAAGTATACAGATAGGGACAAGTGTCACAAGGGACCGCTACCTCTGCGAAGCCACTGTACTCGAGATAAAATAAAACCAAGTAAACAACGCGACATTGCTGATAATAAAACCAGTAAATATAAAATAATAATTTAAAGTGAAGAAGCAAATGAATGAAAAACACTAACCGACAATAGCAATTCCAGAGATAACAAGACTTATTGCGCTATGTTCTCACAGATAAGTCCCTCCTTAAAGGCTGAGCTAACAAGGTTTACTGCGCAATGTTCTCACAGATAAGTCACTCCTCAAAGGCTGAGTTACCAAGGTTTACTGCGTTTTGTTCTCACAGATAAGTCACTCCTCAAAGGCTGAGTTAACAGGGTGTACTTGTTTTGTTCTCACAGATAAGTCACTCATCAAAGGTTGAGTTAACGAGGTTTACTGCGTTTTGTTCTCACAGATAAGTCACTCCTCAAAGGCTGAGTTAACAAGGTTTACTTGTTTTGTTCTCACAGATAAGTCACTCCTCAAAGGCTGAGTTAACAAGGTTTACTGCGCTATGTTCTCACATATAAGTCACTTCTCAAAGGCTGAGTTAACAAGGTTTACTTTGTTATGTTCTCACAGATAAGTCATTCCTCAAAGGCTGAGTGTACACGGCTTACTGTGCTATGTTATCACAGATAAGTCACTCCTCAAAGGCTGAGCTAACAAGGTTTACTGCGTTATGTTCTCACAGATAAGTTACTCCTCAAAGGCTGAGTTAACAAGATTTACTTGATATGTTCTCACAGATAAGTCACTCCTCAAAGGCTGAGTTGACAAGGTTTACTGTGCTATGTTCTCACAAATAAGTCACTCCTCAAAGGCTGAGTTGACAAGGTTTACTGTGCTATATTCTCACAGATAAGTCATTCCTCAAAGGCTGAGTTAACAAGGTTTACTGTGCTATGTTCTCACAGATAAGTCACTCCTCAAAGACTGAGCTAACAAGGTTTACTGCGCTATGTTCTCACAGATAAGTCACTTCTCAAAGGCTGAGTTTACAAGGTTTAATGCGCTATGTTCTCACAGATAAGTCACTCCTCAAATTGCCTTGTTAGTTTAGATGTATGGAGTGTGATCAGGTCTATCTGAGCGGGATGCACTGATGACTGGCTCTGTGAGCGAACGCATTTTTATATCAGCATCCCAACTAACACGATACATTGACCCAGCATTAAAGCAACAGTGGATCAAAACAATTATAGCGTTCACTATGATGATTCCATTGATATTATTATGTTTCACGGGCCTATGAAAATCCCGATATCCACTACAAAGGGAGACTAAAAAGAGGACACGGCCGGTAGGTGGTTCCGGACAACAATCGTTCTGCACGTGAGGCTGATTACTCTCAGATATGCCGCGCATTACTGCTATATTTGCAAACATATTCAGAATGGTATATGAGCGTTCAAGCCCCACTTGGTGCTACGTCGAAACGTTAACCATATTTTTGTTTCGATACGGTATTTTTTGACAAGGCGGTCCAACTTCACGTGCTGCACTTCACTCAGGTGCGAGTATCTAGTGGGCCAATGCGGACGAAAAATTCCTAGCTTCGAAATGATTTCATGCAGGGTTGCAGGGTTGTATACGTCCGGGGAGTTGAAATAGTACACGAATGAACAGTTCATACAGGTTGAAGATGTAATTCCAACCCTCGAATTCAGGCTATAAAGAAACAAAATGTTTCTTCCCGCTCACTCGTAAAGATTCAGTATTTTAGGGAGTCTCAGACTAAGACCTCCAGGGGTCTAATTTCGATTTCTGTGTTTGGAGGGCAGTGTCATATGACTCACTGCACCAGCTTCATGCTGTTTTCTTGACCAAGTTTAGCCTACATGATATGTGAACAAAAGTGGCTTAAAGCCCCGTCCATTCATTTATAAATTCATTTATTCATGCAATCATTTATTCATGTCCTCGTTCGTTTGTTTGTTCATTTGTTCATTTATTCGTACATTTATTCATTCATTCACTTGTTTGATTGGCTGCTCATTTGTTCATGCATCATTTTATTCCCCGAAATTATATGATGTGTTTTATCATACCTGACAGAGTTAATTTGATTGATGGTAGACAACAGGGTCATTAGGTAGAGTCCTAATAATGTCAACGTCCACACATTGTCAAATTACCTACCGCATATAACAACATATTTTTATTCACTGTGGGGGGTGAATTGCTAACGCAATCCCCACCCCACAGTGAATGAAAATTGACCATTTTTAAATACATTATTAAATGAAAACGAAAGCTTGAGACATCCTCACTTCCATGGGTTATACATGTATATTTTTCATCCAATTATTTGTATGGCTCTATGCGTCGCTAGTAGATAGAGGGTTACCAGCTAATTAGTCTGCTCTAATGAATGTTAGCTACATGTACATTATCTCGCCATATCCGTGCCTTAATACTAATTAGCCTGTTATCCGTTTTCACTATATTATACCGCCATCTATGTATATTTAATCCTTTACCTCCTAGTGACCCAGGGGCGGGGGCCCTAGGGTAGTGGTTAGCACCGCTGCCTTTCACGCCAGAGTTCGGGGTTCGGTTCCCGGCCTCGGCGGTTGAAAGAAACAAAAAATGTTTCTTCCCCATCCACGTGTGAAAGTCAGTATTGTGGGGAGCCTCCGTGACCGAGAGGTAGCGTGCTCGGCCTCAGACCGCCAGGGCTCGAATTTCGAATCCTGTGTCTGGAGGACAGTGTCATCTCAATCATCTCACCATCCTCAGGAGGCTCTCCTGGCCCAGTTTAGCCTATATGTGCACAAAGGTGGCCTAAAGCCCGATTCATTTCATTTTTTTCCTAGTGACCCAGAGGATATATTTTCAATAAAATACATTTCATAATGAGGATGTTCTAAGCTTTTGTTTACATATATTACACTTATATAATTTATAAAAATTGTGTCATTTTCATTTTTTGTGAAGTGAGAACTGCTGCCCAATTCACAGCTTACACGAAATGAACAGACGTTAACACTTTAACCGCCGGTGTCGAATATATTCTGGTTTTCATTTTTATTAGCACATTAAGTACCACCTTTTAGACATGTTAAAGATAAAATGTGACATCAATCAGCAATATTTGAAAACAGTTGACCTCCATTTTGTCAAATCTGAATAATTTTCACTCACTTGAAGTTGTGGATCGCATCAGCGAGACACAACTTCAAGTGGGTGAAAATTCAGATTGGACAATTTGGCGATTAAAGGGTTAACCCTTTGCCTGCTGATCACGACCATAGTCGTTTTTAATCCGTTTTATTGGCCGATCCAATCACAGTTATTGCGAATAAAAGGAGTGTTTGAAAGTCAGGATTCGCAAATATTTGGCGTCAAATTAAAAAATCTCAGTAATTTTCATCTGAACTTGAAAAAATGAATGGGGTTTTCGGCCACCTCTGTGCACATATAAGCTAAACCATTCATCCACTTGAAGTCGTGGGTCACGGTTGCGATACATATTCAAGTGGGTGAGAATTTAAAATATTTATTTTAGCAGGATAAGGGTTAAAATGTGCGAGTAGGTGAAATGTTTTAACCTCTAATTGACTCTAATTGACTGCTACATGCATTATTAACAGAATCATTCTCCTAATCTTTAACCCTTGTGCTACTGGGGTCGTATTCAGACCTACTGACGTGTTTAACCCTTTCAAGCCTGACGTTACCATTGTCATCTTCATCTAATACAAGCCGCGAATTGCTGTCGCAATTCTCGACTTGTAGTGGATGAAGATGAATCGAAGTGGAAATGGAAGTTTCATGGAAATTTCCCTTCTAAAACCGTCAGTTGTAGGAAAATTAAGTCTGTTTTCAGGTATGTCAAATGATGCTTTAATGCATCGTGAGGGCTTAAAGTGAGTTTCATGGAAATTTCCCTTCTAAAACCGTCAGTTGTAGGAAAATTAAGTCTGTTTTCAGGTATGTCAAATGATGCTTTAATGCATCGTGAGGGCTTAAAGAGTCCTACCGCAATTCTCATCTCCCAAAATATTTTATGAATAACCAAACTAAACAAGATCCCAAATTCGGCCATCTCGAACAATCCAAAAGCAACAATATTTCGAGAATACTGGCCTTATTCTCCTTATTCTGTTGGATTACAAATTTTTCATTAGAAGAGTTTTATCTGACATAATATGTCATATGGTGCATAATAGGACGCTGGAGATCAATGACACCAGTATACTAGGTACATCTGGGTCAGTTCATGACACAGTTGCAGTATGCGTGAGAGAGAATCCGGCGCTAATGGGTGGAGTATATGGAACAATGTAATCAACATGATAAAGAACCATAATGAACAATAACACCTCCATAGAATAATAATCTAGCATTTGTAAAGCGTTGTGTCCCTATGTTATGCTCGATGTGGCTTGCACTGCTTGATCACATTTTACCCTGTTCTGGTGGTGGTGGGGTCGGGGGTCGGGTGTCCTATATTTATAATAACTGTAGCGTGTTTGAGCGCCATTGTGCAAATGTTTTTCGCATTAACCCCTTTTTAGTTTTTACTCGTCTTCATTTGACCTTGTATTTCTCTCTTCAAATGACGACATTTATCTCTAGTGATTAAAAACATAGGCGACATCTTCCAAATGAAGTTATTTCATCAACTGAGCATCAAACAGCCTATTTATTATACCTACACAGTAGATATGGTGATCCATGAGAGTATTAACTCAGGAACAAATTTGTTTTTCTCTGCCATACCAGAACTTTTTGAGGAAAGCAAATATTTTTTTCTCAAGGCGGTATAACAAACCGACAGCAAACAATAAAATTGCCCAAACAAACTTAGTTTTCAGGAAATTTCAAAATTGCTCGAACGAACCTATTTTTCAGAAAAAAATCATAGCTATCCCCCCACCCAGACTTATCATCCGGTTGCCCAAAATGCCACATGCAGTCTAGCTGAGCTTTTGTAGTGTAGCGCCACAAATTTATTGTCAAGGACAAAGTTAATGTTAGAGGCAATATTGATAAAGGATAAACAGGCCAGGTGTTACTAAAGCTATAGTTTCTTTTCTAACGGCCGATTCCGTCCGTCCATTATCAGACCAATAATAATTGTCCTTCAATATCGCCAATTATATATCAGTTTTACATTAACCCTTTACCTATTTGATAATTTTATAACGGTTTTTACGGGACGGAGAGTTCTGATGTTCCCATATTATCATGCTTTCATGATCTGACTTGGTTATTATCACATATCAGGCTGTGGTGCTCTTGGATTTTTTTGATTTTTTAGCCGTTTAGGGCCCTTTAGGACATGTCCGTCGCCTTTGTTATCAGACGAGGTGGGGCCTTATGGAGGATTTCAAAGAAGCTGAGTCAACTGACATTTTCTATGAGGTCGGGAATGGTTTTGTTCCATTGCAACACCGAATATGTCATACTAACTAGAAAAATGCACAATATAGCTTTAAGCTGTTTTTTTAACACGTAATTTTACCCATTTCTCATACTTTTTTCAGTAAATAGACAAAATACTTTTCTCTCAGCCGATTTTTGTACAGTATAAATGTTTAGTTTTGATTCAAATATGTTCTACAACTATTGTTGACTTAAAATTAACCCATTTGGAATAAATATATTGAGTTATGTGAACATATTACTTGCTTTTTTGGTTAGACGTAAAATTAGCTCGCTTTTCTTCAGGTTCGGGAAAATTGACCATATCTCACATTATTGCCCACTAAGTAGTCAAATTTTGAGCTATATCAATATATTTGATATCAATAGAAATCTACTGGCACAGGCCTTCACATGGATGTAAAATATTTTTTGTCTAAACATTGACAAATGCACAAGAAAGCTTTAACGTGGTATTTTAACACGTAATTCTACCCATTTTTCATACTTTTTCAGTAAATAGACAAAATACTTTTCTCTCAGCTGATTTTTGTATAGTATAAATGTTTAGTTTTGATTCAAACATGTTCTAGAACTATTGTTGACTTAAAATTAACCCATTTGGAATACAAATAATGAGTTATGTGAACATATTACATGCTTTTTTGGCTGGACGTAAAATGTGCGCGCTTTTCTTTGGGCTCAGGAAAATTGTATGTATCTCACAGTTTTACCCAATGAATAGTCACATTTTGAGCTATATCAGTATATTTGTTATCAATAGAAATTTACTGGCACAGGCCTTCACATGGATGTAAAATATTTTGTGTCTGATCATTGACAAATACACAAGAAATCTTTAAGTTGGTATTTTACCCCTTAATTTGACCTTTTTTCATACTTTTTCAGTAAATAGTCAAAATACTTTTTTCTCAGCTGATTTTTGTTCATAATAAATATTTACTTTTGATTCAAACATGTTCTAGAATTATTGTTGACCTAAAATAAACCCATTTGGAATAAAAAATAATGAGATATTTGAACATATTACACAATTTTTGGGTTGGATGTAAAATTTGGCACTTTTCTTCCAGCCCGGGGAAATTGACAGTGTTTCACATTTTTGCCCAATGAATATCTGGTATCCATAATAAAAAAAATTGTACAAACATCTTTGATATCAGTTAAAAGTAACTATCAAGGGCTTTAACGTGAATACATAATATTTTATTTCTGTTAAATACGAAATGTACAACAATTATGTGCTAACTTTGTATTTTATCCCTGTATTTGAACAATTTCCAACGTTTTCTTAGTCAATAGCAGCAAGACTTCTCGCTTATGTTAACTTTATATGGTATAAATGTTTGTTATTATTTTTACCTTCTCTGGGGCCATTTTTCAAAAGTTATCTTGACGACTAAAGAAGTGATCACAGCCATTTTTTAAAGTTATCTCAGCCACTACAAAAGTTATCTTAGTCACTGAGGAAGTGATCATAGCAACTCTAAACGTTATCTCAGCCACTACAAAAGTGATCTTGGCCACTGAAGAAGTAATCATAACCACTTTAAACGTTATCCCAGCCACTACAAAAGTGATCTTGACTACTGAAAAAGTCATCATAGACACTTTAAAGGTTATCTCAGCCATTGCAAAGGTGATCTTGGCCACAAAAAAACTGGTGTAAGCCAATTTAAAGGTTATCTAAGCCACTACAAAGTGATCTTGGCCACTGGAGAAGTGGTCTCATATATCTAAACGACTACAAAAGTTATCTTGACCTCTGAAGAATTGGTTACAATAACTTCTAAAGTTATCTCTGCCACTATAAAAATGATCTTGACCACAGCGACTTTAAAAGTGATCTCAGCCACTACAACAGTCATCTTGGCCACTGGAGATCACCTTTGCAATGGCTGAGATAATCTTTAAAGTGGCTGTGATGACTTCTTAAGTAGCCAAGATCACTTTTGTAGTGGCTGAGATAACTTTTAAAGTGGTTATGATTACTTCTTTAGTGGCCAAGATCACTTTTGTAGTGGCTGAGATAACTTTTAGAGTCGCTGTGATCACTTATTCAGTAGACTAGATCAGTTTTTTGTGGCCAAGATCACTTTCACGGGCTGATATAAGATAGATAGTGGTCAAGATCACTTTTGTAGTGGCTGGGATCACTTTTTTAGGGACTGACATAAGATTATTAGTGGTCAATATCACCTTTGTATCGACTGAGATCAATTTTAAAGTGAATGTGATCACTTCTTCAGTGGACAAGATCAGTTTTTTGTGGCCAAGATCACTTTTACGGGCTGACATAAAGTTGTTAGTGGTCAAGATCACTTTTGTAGTGGCTGAGATAACTTTTACAGTGACTGAGATCACATCTTCAGTGGCCAAGATCACTATGGTAGTGGCTGAGATCACTTTTAAAGTCGTTATGAGCACTTCGTCAGTGGCCAAGATCATTTTTATAGTGGTACAAATAACTTGCAAAGTGGTCAAGATCACTTTTGTAGTGACCTAGATCACTTTTTTAGGAACTGACATAAGATTATTAGTGGCCAATATCACTTTTGTAGTGGCTGAGATAACTTTTAATGTGACTCAGAGAGCACTTCTTCAGTGGCCAAGATCACTTTTGTAGTGGCTGAGATCACTTTTAAAGTCTTTATGAGCACTTCGTCAGTGGCCAAGATCATTTTTATAGTGGCAGAGATAACTTTCAAAGTTAGTGTAACCACTTCTTCAGTGGCCAAGATCACTTTTGTAGTCGTTTAGATATTTTAAAAAGTGGCTGTGATCACTTCTTCAGTGGCCCAGATCATTTTTATAGTGGCAGAGATAACTTTCAACGTTATTGTAACCACTTCTTGAGTGACCCAGTTTGTTTGTGGCCAAGATCACCTTTGTAGTGGCTGAGATAGCTTATAAAGTGGCTGTGATCACTTCTTCACTCGCCAAGATAACTTTTGCATTGGCGAGATAACTTTTAAGGTTGCTGTGATCACTTCATTAGTGGTCAAGATCATTTTTATAGTGGCAGAGATAACTTTCAAGTTATTGTAACCACTTCTTCAGTGATCCAGATCATTTTGTAGTGGCTTAGATAACCATTAAACTGGCTGACACCAGTTTGTTTGTGGCCAAGATCACTTTTGCAGTGGCTGAGATAACTTATAAAGTGGCTGTGATCACTCCTGCACTCGCCAAGATAACTTTTGCATTGGCGAGATAACTTTTTAGGTTGCTGTGATCACTTCATCAGTGGCCAATATCGCTTTTGTGGTGGCTGAAATAACTTTTAAAGTCGCTGTATTCACTTCTTCAGTGGCCAAGATAGCTTTTGTAGTGGTTGTGGTAACTTTCAAACTGGTTGTAATCACTTCTTCAGTGGTCAAGATCACTTTTGTAGTGTCAGAGATAACGTTTAAAGTTGCTGTGATCACTTATTCAGTGGCCAAGATCACTTTTGTGGTGACTGAGATAACTTTTAAAGTCGCTGTGATCACTTCTTCAGTGGCCAAGATCACTTTTGTAGTGGCTGAGACAACTTTAAAAATGGCTGTGATCACTTCTTCAGTCGTCAAGATAACTTTCAAAAAAATGGCTCCAGAGAATGTAAAAGTAATAACAAACAGTTATACCATATAAAGTTAACATGAGTGAGAAATCTTGCTGCTATTGACTAAGAAAACGTTGGAAATTGTTCAAATGCAGGGATTAAATACAAAGTTAGCGCTTAATTTTTGTACATTTCGTATTTAACAGAAATAAAATATTATGTATCCAAGTTAAGGCCCTTGATAGTTACTTTTAACTGATATCTAAGATGTTTGTACAATTTTTTTTATTTTGGATACCCGGTATTCACTGGGCAAAAATGTGAAACACTGTCAATTTCTCCGGGCTGGAAGAAAAGTGCCAAATTATACATCCAACCCAAAAATTGTGTAATATGTTCAAACAGCTCATTATTTTTTATTCCAAATAGGGTTATTATAAGTCAACAATAATTCTATTCTAGAACATGTTTGAATCAAAACTTAATATTTTTTTATACACAAAAATCAGTTGAGAGAGAGTATTTTGACTATGTACTGAAAAAGAATGAAAAATAGATAAAATTAAGTGTTAAAGTAACAACTTCAAGCTCTCTTGTGCATTTTTCAAAGATTAGACACAACATATTTTACATCCGTGGCCTGTGCCAGTAGCTTTCTATTGATATCAAATATATTGATATAGCTCAAAATTTGACTACTCATCGGGCAAAACTGTGAGATACATACAATTTTCTTGAGCCCGAAGAAAAGCGCGCACATTTACGTCCAGCCAAAAAAGCATGTAATATGCTCACATAACTCAATGTTTGTATTCCAAATGAGTTAATTTTAAGTCAAAAATAGTTCTAGAACATGTTTGAATCAAAACTAAACATTTATACTATACAAAAATCAGCTGAGAGAAAAGTATTTTGTCTATTTACTAAAAAAGTATGAAAAATGGGTAAAATTACGTGTTAAAATACCAACTTAAAGCTTTCTTGTGCATTTGTCAATTATCAGACACAAAATATTTTACATTCATGTGAAGGCCTGTACCAGTAGCTTTCTATTGATATCAAATATATTGATATAACTCAAAATTTGACTACTCCGTAAGCAATAATGTGAGATATGGTCAATTTTCCCGAGCCTGAAGAAAATCGAGCTAATTTTACGTCTAACCAAAAAAGCGAGTAATATGTTCACATAACTTATTATTTTTATTCCAAATGGGTTAATTTTAAGTCAACAATAGTTCTAGAACATGTTTGAATCAAAACTAATCAATTATACTCTACAAAAATCGGCTGAGAGAAAAGTTTTTTGTCTATTTACTGAAAAGGTATGAAAAATGGGGGAAAATACGTGTTAAAATATCAACTTAAAGCTATATTGTGCATTTGTCATTGATCAGACACAAAATATTTTACATTCATGTGAAGGCCTGTGTCATATGTGAGTGATAATAAATAATTTAAAAATTATTTTAAAGAAAATTAGCCCATTTTTAGCAAACAATCACTTCATACGCAATATTTCAAATTGCGGTTTGCGATTTTGACGGTACTAATGTTTAAAGGGTTTTTACGGTACTTCTGGACAGGATGATTTTTGTAAGACGCGAGAAAATTTCACTATAGGTGGAACTCTTGAATCGTATGGACCTTTTAACACAAATAAACCCCCCTAGCTCTGGGACTATATGAGTAATAATTCAAACAACAGTCAGCTACAATACAATGATATTGCTCTTAGTTATACTCTTTGGCGACATTAAAAAGTCTATGCTGTACACATGTTGTGTTGACATGGCGACCGATACGACCAGCTGCTGCCTATGCAGGCAGAATCAGGCCACTTTTGGTAGCTTTGGGAATCGGCAGGTAATTTTTAATATATATTTTAAGACCCAGTGTGAATCAACCTAGCCTAGTGTATAGGCATACACATGATGCAATGTATAGACAAATGATAGATACTGGCCCACGCATGCGCTCTTGCGAGTTGACCACAGGTTTAAAAATGACCAAGCGAACTATTCACATTTACTCACATGCTCACTTCGATTCATTATTTATTATATTTTGCTATTTTGTTTAATCTAATTGTTTACTGCAGGTAAACATGGTAACTGAAGTTACTCTGTTCAGTTATGAATAAATTGAGCCATCATAATTTGCATGTCATTCAGTAATTTCCATTGCTGTAAATATATTTATTTAACGAGGATTTACAAATAGCTACAAAGCTAAGGTCAGTGTCTCCTCAGTGCAGGTGCAAGTGCAAATAGTAATAATAATATAATGTGGTGTGAAACATGTATAAATTAAACATCGGCACCTCTATGCAATACCATAACAATGTGACCAAGCAAATACACAACATTGTCACCCACATTTACGAGTAAATTTCCATTCGCAAGTGTTTCGAACCCGACTCAATTTCGTCAACACAAACAATAACATCGGCTTATGATCTAAAATGTCTAATTTTAGTTTTTGTACCTATTGTATATAATGATAATTGTTTAAAATGTGTTTCCATATATTATGTACTTATGTCAATACATGTCATACAACAGGGCACATATACTAAATAGCCAATGGCTAATAATGTTTTGACCCTGTATAAATATGTTTGAATAAAATAAATAAAATAACAAAACCGCGGCGGTAATGTGAAGAAAGTAATCCTTTTATGTTTTTCTATGTCACTTTGAATAGAAAACTGAACTGTGGCGGGAAATAGTGGTGTCTTATATTTCCCATATATATTTCGGACACACAAGCGTGTTTATATAAGCCTACATTTGTCATAACAATAAAAATGCTCGAAATGGGGAGATTCTGCCATCAATGGCGTCTGATCACAGAGATGAACGAAGGTTGACATTTATGTCCGGAGAATGCACATAGTTAGTATAAAGGAAGACTAATTGCAAAAATCAAAGGACGATAACCTTTGAAATAAAGTAGACTGATCTCACTGGTGCATTTCAGGGTCAGAGTCAGGGTCAGCATTAGCGCCTTCGTTATTATGCTCGATATAAGACCATTTGATTCTTTATAATAGATTAGGGATCTCTGTTTACAATGGCTTGGGGTATCAGAGTACACACATAGACGCACATTCAATCAATCAATCAATCATTTACCTTGGACCTAATACTTAGTCATGTGGCTCCTAAATATTTCAAATAGATGATCTGAATCTATTATCTACCGCCGGTGTCGCATATATTCGGGTTCTCATTTTTATTAGCACATTAAGTACCACCTTTCAAACATGTTAAAGATAAAATATGACATCAATCAGCAATATTTGAAAACAGCTGACCTCCATTTTGTCAAATCTGAATAATTTTCACTCACTTGAGGTTGTGGATCGCGTCAGCGAGACACAGCTTCAAGTGGGTGAAAATTCAGATTGAATAATTTGGCGGCTAAAGGGTTAACCCTTTCCACATTTTATGTACCTCGTACATGGCATATATTTATTAAATTTCATTAAATACACAACTGTATTTTTAATTGATGAATATTGATAAATAAGCTCTGACATTTCATTTATTATCGAGTATTTCAAGCTAGGCCAAAAATCATGTACTACTTTTTTCAATCAATTGTTATCGTCATTGTTAAATTGTAATTATATGTACATAATAACGTTAAAGATGTGTTGTACATGTATATTGTATATCACTTACAATAACAAATTTAACAATCTTCTCAGCTACGTATTAAAGTGTATTTTAAATAATTTAATAATAATCAACGCCCACGTTTTGTACTTCCTTATTTCTATTTCTATTCTTGTAAGTTTATATGCTATGCATGATATAGTATAACAAAAACAGAAACGTTATGGAGTGAGATAGTAGTCACAAATTAAACTTTTCTTCATTTAAAAAAAGTTATGAATCTTTTACGAATTTGATATTTAACCAACAAGTGACACTTTTTGAAATACATGTAGTAACTCTTCTTTTTGTCTTCTAAACTGTGTTAGCATCGATATTTAGTATTTGTTTATTGTCACTCCATAACAGAAATAATAGTCGTGATGGAGAGACAATATTCGTTATTATTACTCTGCATAACAAAAATAGTTGTTACGGAGGGATATATTATTTCATTGTTTCAGGGTTATTGTCATAATGTGAATATTTCTAAATTAAGTGATTAACATTGTAATAGCCATGTTAAACTACCTGTTAAATATATTTTACTTTTATAAAAAGATCACTAAGAAATTTAAATATGAAGATTACTCAGTAACATAAATTGCTTACTCCATAACAGTAAATTAGTCTCTCCATAGAAAAAATAAAAGAAAAATTGATAAAAATAAACATTTAAAATTGAAAATCAGCTTTGCTGACAACCATATGTCAATAGATAAGGCTAAGTTAATATATGATTATTTTTTTGTCAATATTTATAGAATATCAAATTTCAAAGAAAATAGTTATCTTCACAGGTTTGGTGCCTGAATTTATAAAATCCCTCCGCGTGAATACATTGCTGTAATAAAAAAAAACATCATTTTTATTCAACAACGTGAATACAATTGAAAAGAAGGACATAGGTGTTTGAAGGGTAAAATATAATAAAACACACCACTACATTATTTGCTTTGTCTGACCACTACATTCTTAGCCGGGAATGGAGAGTTTGTTGATCCTCATTGTGGTCGGATGTGTTTTAAGGCAGTTAAAACCTTTGGAGCTCTACATTCTTAGCTGTAGAAAGCTAAGAATGTAGAGCTCCTCGGCCTTTATCCTATACATAGCTAGTGTTATTTCGGCTTGGAGGGAGGGGGGGCTCTCATCCAAAGCACGGCACGGTTTTGATATCAAAGTAAAGTCTGAAAATGATATCGTCCCGCTTATCATTGAGAGACGACACAGCTAATTGTTTGCATCAAAGAGATGTGACAGAAACGGTGACAGGTATAAAAGACAGGTTGATCTGCTCCAACTCACACGGTGACCCGCGTAAACCGGAAGACCGCTGACGAGGTGATCCGAGCTGAGCCGAACTGAGCCGAGGATAGAACCTGGTAAAGACAGGAACTGTGTGCATTCTATAATCGTTTCTCCTTCTGTTAGGTGATGGATTCCAATCTTAGGCTCAGAAGGTTAGATATCAAAATATTGTGACTAAACCCGTATTGTTTTAGTGCTCAGCCTTAAAACAATACTGGTTCATTATGTTATCCTACATAAATTTGAATTCTAAGTAAACATGATTTATGTTGGATAAAATATTTGTCACGGCATTTTCATAACTAACCTTTCTTCTTCGCTGACTCGTTTAAGCTGTCCATCACTTAACACACGTTCGAGAAAGGGAGAAACGAGGTAAAAAATAAATATGTTCAATACTATAAGAGTGGGATAATAAACTGAATATTTCTATTTTCGGATGTGCGTTGCACTTGAATATTGTGATGTTTTCTGTGTATAGTTACCCATGCAATGATTGTATATCACTACAAACAACTGAATAGTAACTTACATAATTATTGTTCCGCAGAGCATACCAACACCTTCTATAAACATTGTAATACATTGTAATTGGATAAAGTGCCTTTGAATCACTTGTGAATTGGCGTTCTATAAATACATCATAACAACAAATACACCATGACCATACAATTTCCCAAACAAACATTTTTTTCAGGTAAGAATATTAGCTCATCCACCTATTTCCTCGAGTACAGTTGTATCCGCCCCTATTGTAAAGGTTGTGCCGCGGTCTGTGTAGGAGAGGGATGGGAGGTGGCGCATTGGTTGAGCACCTGACTGTCTCGCCAGTGATACATAAGTCCCGGGCTCGAACCTAATTGGGCCTACTTGAATCATTCAGGGAGATGTCATTGTTCCCCCCCCCCCTCTCAATGTGACTACGCGATCACGTTAATGGCGACCTCGTCGAGTCAAGGTTGAGACCAGTTTATCAACGTCGATTTCGCGCAGCGCGCTCTTTCACGAGTAAGAGAGGGGGCGTGCCTCATTGGTAGAACGCTAGTAATGCATGCGTCCCGGGCTCGAACCTCGCTCATTCTGCGTGGTTCTTTCAAATAAATATCCTCGTTTCCCTCCTCTCAATGTGACTGGGCGACCACATTAATGGTGGCCTCGTTGATTTAAGGTTAAAAGCAGTGTATCGACGGTAATTTCGTGCGGTCCCACGCGCTGCGCGCTCCTCACGCGAACCCAGTACATTCACTGATCAAATGATTATGACAACGTTTACCATTATCTGAGCTTGGTTAATACACGTTATACAACAGGTCAGTTGTAAAACGAGCAGCCGCTTAAGCCAATATACATCATAACGTATTTCTACTATATTATTGGTTAGTACCGGTATTTGTCCTTTTTTCTATTTAATGTTGGAATTGGTAGCGCAACTTCAAGCTCCCAAATAAATATTTATATTTGTGAAAATTGGCCTCTCCCAACTTGATGTATTCGATTAACTAAGCATATACCACGATACTTTTATCAACTGGAATTTCTTTTTATATAGTGTAAAGCTTTGTTTAAAAGTATTTTGGAAACTATAGCTAATGCTTTCTGTTGTTTAAATGGAGCAAATATAGTATCTTTATTCGAATATTTCCATGCTTTATGTAGGCCTCCTGTCGAAGTTTATATGTTTTTTAAACTCATACAAGTACAGATCCCGAAGAAAATACAAATAACAAGTAAATTAGCTCAATTTGTTTTAATTCACTTGAAAATTCATATTTCAGCATGAATGTCAGCTTCAAATGAACGAAAACTGACAAAACTGATAAGCAAACAATAATATATGATTTGGAACTATCAGGTAGCCTAAAAATTGCCCCAGAAGTTTTAGTTGGAGACAGATGAGAAAATTTACACATCATGCTCATCAATTCTTATTTATATACCCGATATAGCATGTATAGTGTCTTATGAATTCCAAGCATTTGATGTCTTTGTTTGTATAGATTGGATTGCAGCAACTGTCACAATGTCAACCAAGTCATTCGTGATGCCACGTGACTCAAATACGACGCTACATGATGGTCAGGTGCAACTGCCAGATTACACCACAGTAGAAACTAGCAGCGATCTCCGCCTGGCGACTGAAGAGGGGAACAACATGGCCGCCACAGATTTGACAACACACAGAGAGTCCTACCTGGTGACAGGAGGAAGAAACAACATGACTGTCACCGAGCCCCCAGACACATCTGTCACTGACATGCCACCGATATATTATTTTGACGGTAGTGTCTTAATAGCCGTTTTCATGATGACCCATAGGAATGTAGTGGATTATATTGTGAACGCAATAATTGTATTTTTAGGATTAGTGGGTAATATGTTAGTTATACTCATCCTTGTAAAATACGCGTCCCTGAGAAAGCAGGCTACTAATGTATTGATTCTGAGTCAGTGTGTAGTGGACTTTATCTCAGCTTTGATTCTTGGTTTGATGCTGATCACTGAGATTCTAGATATATACGGTGTTGAGTGGGTGACTCTGAGTGACTCTAATGTGTTGAGTCACGTCTGGTGCGCCTGGTGGCAGAGTCATGATCTGGTGAGAGCCGTATTCAGGGTGTCCACTTTCAATCTGATAGTGATCACCTTGGAACGCTATCTGGGCATTTGTCATCCATTTGTCCACATTAAACATGTCACCACCAATATCGTGAGGGCATCTATTGCACTCACCTGGGTCTTGGGGGCTATCTCTGTATTTAGTTTTTCACATTGGGGTGCTCGTGTACGACATGGTAAGTGTACATGGGTGATCAGTGTGTACCAGATGGATGCAGAAATAAGCGTGATGGTAATATGTCAGTACCTTCTCCCAGTCCCTCTCTTTATCATCATGTACACCATGATTGTCAGAAAACTGGCCGCCAAACACAAAGAAAACTCTGGCGGAGATGGTTCCCACAAAAAATACAATGACGTAATGGATGCCGCGAAAAAGAACACTATTAAAATGTTAATCACTGTTGTTGTATTGTATATAATTTGCTGGACTTGTTTGATGGTTTATTTTTCAATGCTCATTACTCAATTTGCTACCAACAAAGTGTTCTTGACCATTTCGGAAATTCTGATGTTTGTGAATTGCTGTTGCAATCCGTTTATCTACATATTTCGTTCAGAAAATTACAGAAGTAAAATAAAAGAACTCTTCTGCAAGCCTTCTCCAGAGGCCTCTAGCGGAATAACAGCCTCTTCTAAAATAGACTCTGAAGCAACAGTTTAAATATTAGATACAATATTTTTAATACGTGTCTTGGTTTAAATTTGGGAGAGTGTCGAATTTACCAAGGGAGTTTTGAACCCACCATCATTCGCCCCAATGAAAAAAATATTACAGTATGATCTTTTTGGCGTCTTTTAGAATTAGTCATTATAGACTTGTAGACAAAATCAAGCTACATTTTCAGGTTGATTTGAAAATGTCGGCTACAGACCTTGCTGTTAAAGGTTCCCTATAATTAGCCCCAAATTGTCCTACAGTTCATTATCGTGAGTTTGTATGATGTCCAGTATCAGCCTAGCAAAGTGTAAGTGTTGTCATTATAACAATATGATGCATCTGTCTTAATACAAAGAAGACAAATGAAATACATCTTGATTGCCCCGTGCTATTGGGGATTTGCCATTCAAAGCGTGAAACATTGATTTATTTTAATGAAAATAGGAAATAAAAGATGTTTTTTCAATGCAAAATATATGTATGGAAATACATAGCAGATGCTACAATTGTAGAATCATAATGTAAACGTTGTACATATGTTATCGTCACTTGTATGCTTAATGTATTGTATTGATGTTTGGTAAAAAGAACATATTGTCGCTATGAGAAACAGCGGACCAAAGGCCAAGTAAGATCCGTATGTAAGTAGATATAAGGTAATGACGGGCGATGACTACATGTAGCTGATTTCGCCATCTGATATACTGTGCTGCTGTTTAGCATGGTTAGAGGTAGGATAACATACTTTCAACGTTTTCCGCCAATGTTTGAAATAATAGATCATACAATAAATGATATCACACTACAACATATAACAGACAGAGTTTGTAGTCTTTGTCAGAATCTTATTCACAGACAAATTTAAGAATAATTAGGACATTTTTGACAGCAGTGATTTAAAAACAATATTTTAAAGATATAGTGATTATTTATAAAGTGAATGATAATACAGTATCAAAAACGTGTTTTTTTGCTATTTTTGCCAGAGAATTGTACTCAGGAGGATTGTTTGAGAGTTTCACATATTATTTCTACATTTCCACCACGATGCCATCCCCACAGAATTTTCTAAAAAATGATTAAAATATCCTCTTTTTAACTACCATTTTTTGATGAGCTATTTTTTGAAAAAAATGATATATTCTTCAGATTTTCTTGCACAATAATGTTGACGGATACCAGTGACATACTGTTGCCAAATTTCAGGCGAATAGCTTCATATAATATTCACAGAGTAAATTGATTAAAATTGATTACAGGCTTTTTGCAACTGCAATATGTATAATGCGTGTGTTGGATCCATATTTTTGGAGGGCGGTGTAGATGAAATTACACGCAGAGTCTGTCTATTATGAACATGAGTACCTGATTCTAGCCAAATAAGTACAGTACGGGGTCCCCGTCGTGTGCCTCCATGTCTCTACACGAACTAGGATTTTTATAAGGCATTCCTTTTTATAATTAACCCATATGGAAACCAAGTAAAATGTGTGATTTTGACCAGGAGCAGTGACGGTACAGAATGTGTGTAGTGTTGTTTCGGCATCACAACACCGCTTGCCTTTCCTTCGTGTTGACTGGTGTCTAAATTTTTAAGATGCGTTGTACAACAACAACTACATGGGGGGACTAGGGCACCTTGAGACGGAACAATTCAACCCCCCCCCCCCTCCAAACAGATATTTAATTTAAAAAAAACATTTTGACGACACATGGATACAGCATCCAGTGGGGGTATATTTGAGCAGGAGATGAGAATTTCCAGAAATGTGTAACCTTTCATTTTTTAACAAAATATATTTTCAAAAAAATGTCTCAATGTACCCCGTACACGGGCACCTTGAGACACAACGTGGGGTACCTTGAGACACCATATCAGGTAACTGAAGACATCGTGGATCTAACTAAAAACAATATTTGAATACTACATATATACCTGTACAGTGTAGCTAAAGCATGCAGTTGGCTAATGCTAGATGTTGCAGTAACAATATATGCCTGAAAAAGTGGGGGCACCTTGAGACACTTCCGGGGCTCATTGAAACAGATTTGGGGCACCTTGAGACAATTTTGGGGCACATTGAGACAACGTCTCAAGGTGCCCCACCCAAACTGACCTCACATCTGATATCATAATTTGTGTGTGAGGTGTATTTGAAGCAAACCATTAGGCCTATACGTAAGTTATAAAACGATAACACAGGTGTAAGATACCACCAAAATCATAGGGAAATCAAGTAACGTTATTATGTGATCTATAGGACCAAATATTGATCTTCCCAAAAAAGTACTTTTAAAGTAAAAATCGCAAAATAATGTCTGTGTCAAACACGCCTGCCTCAAGGTACCCCAAGTTGCAAGGTGTCTCAGTCTCCCCTATACATCTGTACTAAACCAAATCCGGCAAAATCCCACAACATGACGTCATAAAAAAATCCGTCTTGACGTCAGAAACAAGCTCCGCCCACTAGGCCTATTTTGGATCATGGAAATCCATCTCGGCCCAGCAAACATGAGACGTTGGCAGTGCTCAACGTTGGTGTTGGCCCACCGTCTACGACGCTGGCCCAATAGTAAACCAACGTTGGGCCAACGCATCATGTTTGCTGGGTGTGGGGGCTAGACGTACCGGTGGAACAATCTTGCCATTGAAACCTTTATTAAAATATAATGTATAACTATACTTTGTGCAGAGTAGTTCTGGGTTTTTTGAAGCTATATTCGCATGGAAAAGAATATAAATATAAACACGGCAAACCTCTTTCATATGTTATTTTCCTGGATGTGCCATGTGAGGTTAAGGGGAAATATTTGAAATGGTAGGCCTATGAGAAGTCAATTATGTATCTAACAATAACATACAGGATAAATGATAGGCCTACTTAAGTCAATAATACAGACCAAGATAGTCTACTGTCTATATAGTCTACTGTTTGATGTTAATACCTAGTTAATTCTGAACAATACCTAGTTAATTCTTAGAAAAATCACCATGCATATGCCTATTATCTGATTATATGTATTCAGGAATGAGATATATTATAAGCGTTAGCTAATCCTTGGGTACGTTAGTCAATCTCATCAATCCCGCTAGTCAATCTTTGTATTATTTATAAAATGCGTTAGTCAATCTTTCCGCGTTTTTTTCGGATGTCAAATTTACCAAAATCTTACGTTTTTAACAAACCCCGATACTCCTAAAAAATCCCTTACACATGTTACATCCATATAAATACGGTGGGTGAATGGCTAGCCCGAAAATTGTGATAAAATACCTCAAAGAGCAGAAAACTGACTTACCCACTTTTGGTGCATCCATCTTGGATAGGATAACGCCGGCGTTAGCGAATCCAGTTTCGCCCCAGTGTGGATGTTGTGTCTGTATAAGCGTCTGTGAACACACACACCAAAATAATAGTGGAGCTGTTTAGAAAAAAATCGTTCACTTTTTTCTACAATTATGAAACTTAGCAGGTAAGTAAACAAATGCATACTCTTTGATATTAGATAAGGAGAGAGGCTCAAAAAATGAAAATATTCAAGATGACCGCCAGGTTCCGATGACTCAATGACGTGTCTCCTTATCTTATATGAAGCAGCATATATTATCATCTTTGAATTATCTGCCACGTTTCAGAATAATGTACAATAAAATGAACGATTCTGCTGAAATTTAGCAGTTAACAGCTCCACTAGAACGTAAGAGGGATCTGTGCCATGTTCGTACTCGTAATTCGTCCCATTGGATATGAAAGGGTTTATCTGCCACTTTGTAAAGTGGAAAATACACCCTTTCATATCCAAGGGGACGGTAATGTGAACGTAGCTGAGGACGCCAACACATGGTTGTGATACTCGCTCGTGCTCGGAATAAAAGCATATTTTAGTCAGATTGTAAAAAACTGATCATCTATTAATTTGTACCAATAAAGTAAAACGTGGTAGAAGGTAAAACCAGGGATTGTTCCCATTGTGTAAAACGCATTCCCAGAAAACACGCGACTTTGACCCAATATTAGAGCAATGCTGGGCCAGCGTCGTACATGGTGGATAACCATTAACCAACATTGGGGCCTGTGCAATAGAATCCCACCAAAAACGCGACATTCATCTAATGTTAGTTCAATGCTGTACCAGCGTCTGCGACGCTATTCCAACATTAAAACAGAAACGCATGTGTCGTGTTTGCTGGAATGACAATACTGACATGTATACAACAAGCAGCATGCACTAGTAGGTGGTCATGCTTGAGAGCGTCCATCTTGATGTTGATGATCAGTATTCTGGTGTTCCAATATTGACGCTTCGTGAGGTATGTTGTCTGTGCATGTACAAAACACTTAAAGCCAAAAACTTGGAAAGTTGGATAATGACATCGCCTTAGTCTTATACCTGTCACCAAAATACGCGAAGAGCCGACTGCGATACTTATAAAGGTGACTATTTAAGGTGATATACAGAGAACACTATCGACACAGGTGTGTGGTTGGCCTCCGTGTAGGCCTTTGTACTCTATATTTATATATTTTATATAAGTCCTAACAAACCAATATGAGAGACAGATATATTTCTCTTCATTATACTACACATCTATAAATTTATAAATTAAAAATATATCTTATTTCTGCACATTACCAAGACTGAACAAATTTACATAAATAAACCGCATGTTGGACTTGAAAGGTTGGTAAACCAGTTACTAGAGTAAAATACCGGTACCGTACCAATACAAGCAACCCGTACGCATGGTTTAGTAAATACAGTCTTGTAACGTTAGTCCCATAATACGTGAAAATCAAGTCAAACCCAATACAGCGACATGTGGAAGAGAGGTAAGATTTAGCCCTTCTATTCAATCGCTTTATTAAATAATTGACATTTGTCATCGTCATGAAGTCCGGGGTGGTACTGACTGTGAACCAGTGCAACACAACTTCGAAATATCTGAAGTCTAGTGTGTAAGACCGAAAGAGATAAAACCCAATAAAATATAGATTATCAAATCATATGTTCAGGTTAGCGCGGTTGACTGAACAGCCTGCGAGTACCGGTGTAATAGCTCAGATTATCCCCCCCCCCCCCCTGACTGGACAATACCCGGGCATAGACTGGACCCTGAGTATAATCTGGGAGGTCCCAGTCTATTCCCCATGGTATGGACTACCCGGAATTCACAGATTATATATTTTTATAGGTAGCCTAACATAGGCGGTCTTGGAACCCTGAATTTAAATTAGTTGCATTTTTTTACGACCCCATTATCTGACTATTGACTGATTATTACCCATCAGTACAATAAATTCATAGGTTGCTCACTGTTCATACTGATAAACAAGGGGAGAGTGGTCATCAGCGCACACGTCTGTCTGCACATTGATTCCGGCGACTGCCAGTCAGATGATGTGTATGCACAATTTGTGAAGTAAACATACCTGTCCCCTTTGATGTGACCTTGGCCCCGACAGTGTCATCACTGATCATGTATAGGCCTATCAGTCCTTAACCCTTTAGCCGCCAAATTAGTCAATCTAAATTTCCCCCCACTTGTGTCTCGCTGACGCGATCCACAACTTCAAGTGAGTGAAAATTATTCAGATTTGACAAAAAGGAGGTCATCTGTTTTCAAATATTGCTGATTGATGTCACATTTTATCTTTGACATGTTTAAACATGTTAAAAGTTGGTACTTAATGTGCTAATAAAAATTGAGAACCCGAATATAATACGGCACCGGTGATTAAAGGGTTAAAGTGCTAATCGCGTCTATAACCGTTTTTAACCTTTTTTTAAATTTGTATTCACCCTTCCAACAAGAAAATTTTAAAGCAAAATGAGAATTAAAATTGTTAGATTGGCGTATGTTTTTATTTAAATTGTACGAATGTAAGTAATTTTTACCCACTTGAAGATGTGCGTCGCGGTAGCGAGACACAACTTTAAGTGGGTGAAAATTATATTTTATAATGTAGCAATTTGAGGGTTAACCCTTTCACCGCCAATCAGGACTACGTCATTTTTAATCCGTTTTATTAGCCGACTGAATCACTGTTAGGTGTGTCTAAAAATCAAAATTTGCAAAGTCTCAACCTAAACATAATCGCGGTAGCGAGATGCAGCTTCAAGTGGGTTCAAGTAAGATAACTAATAGGGGTGATGGTTTAAATTGATTGTCGTGTAATGTGCTGAAAGTTTATCTTGATTTTTCAATCATATTGCTGTTTCTTACCTTACATTCACTCTTTGTTACTATTATCAGATTATACATTATTTAAATGAAATCTGTCGTTTCATCGTATTCATCGATAATCATCAATAATCGTTGGTAATAATTCATTTACACATAATATTTAACTCCAGTCTGATTTATTTACCAGGTGGGAATATCTGCATGACAATCAAGAAGATCCTATCTTGTCAAACATGTTTCGTCGGAGATTATTTGGGATACCACTACAAACAAGAAGATTCATGTTAATAGGATTTATTATTTTCCTAGTATGTGTATTCTCTGTACTACCAGGGTTGAATCGAGATAGAAAATCCATAGAGAAATACCAAAATAATTATAAACTTACAACTCAGCAAAATCATCCATTGAAAGATTCACAACAAGAAGTGGAGGAGAGACACGATGAAGGTGTTCAGCCTGATACTTACATAGACCTCTTCCAGACAATCAAGACAAAGGAAAAATCACGTAGCCAGACTAAAATAGAGTTTAAACAGATTAGACAAAGTTATGTGATTCCGGATATAGAGACCCCTACTCAAGTGAACTGTGCTGCCATGCTGGATGGCGACGCCAGCGAGCTTAAGAAAGCTGCAAAAATAGTGGATGATGTCTGGAAAGTTCCCATATATGAGGAAACGTATGAGAAATGGTTTGCAGACTGTGATGATTTCAAACTTAAGCGAGGGTACGTCCAGATACCCCTAACAGAGGAAGAGGAAAACTTCCCTTTGGCTTTTAGTATCGCGATGTTTCAAGATATAGAATCAACAGAGCGACTTTTGAGAGCCATATACCAGCCACAAAATATTTATTGTATTCATATTGATACCAAAAGCACCTTGTTATTACACAGGGCAGTCTATGGCCTTGCAAACTGCTTTGATAATGTTTTTATCGCCTCACACTTAGACAAAATTAAATGGGGCGACATCAGTGTGATCCTACCGGATATAAATTGTATGAATGACTTTGCACGATACCACAGAGGTAAATATAAGTATTATATTAACCTCACTGGACAGGAGATGGTACTGAGAACAAACTGGGAACTTGTCCAAATAGCCAAAATATTTAACGGATCAAACGACATGGGCGGTTCAATTAAAAAGTGAGCAGATTTAATTATTTATATTTGTTTGTGTTATTTAAAGGGCTGTGTATTTATTTCATAATCTAATATAATTTAAGAGAACCGCTGTAAATACAAGTAGAATAACAGAAAATTTGAAAGAAAATAAAGTCAAAATATTAATTGAATATGCTTTAGATTCTTTTCACAATTTATAGCTCCAGTACTATGTTTTTGTGTCACTATTCATTAAAAATTCTACAAACTTGTTTACCCCTTTAACCGCCAAATTATTCAATTTGAATTTTCACCCACTTGAAGTTGTGTCTCGCTGACGCGATCCACAATTTCAAGTGAGTGAAAATTATTCAGATTTGACAATATGGAGGTCAACTGTTTGCAAATATTGCTGGTTGATGTCACATTTTATCTTTAACATGTTTAAAAGGTGGTACTTAATGTGCTAATAAAAAATGAAAACCCGAATATATGCGGCACCGGCGGTTAAAAGGTTAAATGACATCAATTAATCCCAAAACAAAATAAGCCGCATTATTTGGTATTTGTCTACAAAATAATTTAGATGTGTTGTTGTATATGGGTGTCATGTCCTATATGAATGGCATATCATGTTGATTATAATAAAATTAATTAAAGTCCGTTATTGTTATTATGTTCTTATCCTGAACAATCACAAGGCTAATGTTTATCAATAGCTATTTCTAGCTAATGTCTATTGTACATTCATGACATTATGTTTGCTTTTATATTGTCATGTATTTTTTTCAACATTGTTCTATATATACTGCAGTAACAATTTAGATTTCTATGGTTTTCCAGAGTATAATGATATGTAGTAGGTATTGTATCTCTGGTTTTGTTGCGATAAATTTTTATATTTTGGCAAGGCGGTTCAACTTTATTTTACGTCATATTTTCTAAAATATCCTGTGTTTACTATAGGCCTATATCGTGGCTACATATTTATGTCAATAAAACATCTATCTCACTATCGTCCAATTTTATTTTACAGTATGAACAAAGACAGAATTGATCACATATGGACACATCGATGGAGTTATCGTTACCAGCAAACTATATTTTTTGATACTTACCAATCCAAAGAACCAAATCGCTGGAATCTTACGTTTTTCAAGGGAGAGCTACATGCCTTGTTTTCAGAACGGATGGTCGAGTATTTGGTTGAATCTGAAATTGCGAAGGGTTATTTGCAGTGGTGTTGGAACACTGGTCATCCATCAGAACATTACTGGAACACCTTGAACTACAACAAACACGCGAAAGCACCTGGAGGATATGAAGGTGTGTGCGTCATTACTGCTCTGCAAAGCCAAAAAGAAGTATCCACTTGTAAACTAACCAGTGAGGAATGAGATACTGCCTTTTGGCTTTGCAAGGCAGATTATTAATTTACCTATACATTTCCAGTAGTGATGATGCAACCAGTACATGTGATGACAATTGAGAAAGATTGTTTTGGTATGTTAACACTTACAGCGCGGGGATAGACATTTGTCGTCAGAATCTGACGTCTGTAGACGTCAGATTCTGACGACTAAAGTCTATCCCCGCACTGCAAGGGTGAAAAAAACTCTAATGGCCGTAGACCCATAACATAAGTATTCAAATGAATCGGAAAGAGCTAACGAAGTCGTTTATGATGGTTTCAAATTGAAAAAAACCTTTGGTCTCCAAGGTTTTCGTAAAAAAAATCAGCGCTTTAAGTGTTAAACTTCGACATTTTATAAAAAAAATAGTAATTTTCCTTCACTGTGAGATGGGAATATCGGTAACAATTTATACTGTTCATATCGAATAAAAATATGAGCAGCGAGATATTTAAATTTGCAATGATCCGTTTTAGTGAATTACTAGGGAAGAAACCAAAGTGGAATAGAAATATTTAAAAATCAAAACCACCTCATTTTGATCGACTGTATAATTTGCAATTGAAATTATTTTATTTAAAATATGCATCAATGCGACAGGAGACCTTAACCCTTTGACCGCCAAATTATTCAATTTTAATTTTCACCCACTTGAAGTTGTGTCTCGCTGACGCGATCCACAACTTCAAGTGAGTGAAACTCACTCAGATTTGACAAAATGGAGGTCAACTCTTTTTAAATCTTGCTGGTTGATGTCACATTTTACGTTTAACATACTTAAAATGTGGTACTTAATGTGATAATAAAAATGAGAAATCCCGAATATTTGCGGCATCGGCGGTTTAAGGGTTAAAGGGTGATTAACTCCAGTGTGGTCATGGTAATCTGGTAATGTCACGATATATCTATCAGGATATAAACTGATAAAGTCGGTAATTTATCAAACACAACTCGCGCCTGTGATGAGTTGAATCATTTATCATCGCGTATAAAATAAAAGCGGTTTTTGTGTATGTACTATTTTTTTTATACATTTCTCAGTACCACAATAAATTACGTCGACACAAAAATAGTTCAGTTGATAACAAGCGAAAAAATGTCAACTAAGTAATGTCAATGCGTAGACGTAATCACTGATAATGCACCAGTTAATGTGTTAAACCGTTACCAGGGTTACGAAATGAAAAACAAGAAAATGAAAAACATGCAATTAATGTATTCATTGTGGGCAGTGGATCGTAGGTTGTGGGTTGTGGGAGTGAGGTAAAAACTGGCCTCATGAATCAATCAATATTACCTGGACGTCATTGGCTGATATATATTGAGCCATCATTAACCAGATTAGGCCACGGTACCTTGATTAGAAGGTAGGCTAGATAATTTGGGACTATATTTGGAAAATGAATCAGTATCCATTATTGTCACCATAAGGAACTAATAATTTCGCACGTCCCTACATAGTTGAATACATGCATTGGCCTATTATCATGATTATTGCAAGTATTTATTTTTTACGAAATAAATTTATTTCGCTTGGAATACTATTTTCTCAGAAAAAAACAGTTCATTTGGGCTATACTACGCTATATATGCCTCACTTCTAAACAGCCGTATAAATCCGGCTGTCTGCAGTACGTGGTGGATTCAGTATGAGTAGAGAGAGGCCTTTTTAAAGTATTTTCCGTCCCCTCCCTGGATCTACCCATGCATGCTCTGTGCCTCGACTCTATCACGGCTATGTTAGAGTACATAACACATTTTCACTGGGTAAAATTATGATGTCTATCGTATTCTTGCGATCTGTGGGAACAGATTCGAATCTGTGGGAACAGATTTTAATCTGTGTGAACAGATTGCAATCTTTGGGGACCAATTCCATTGCTAAACCGTTCCCACATATTTGAATCTGTGGGAACAGTTTTCCATCTGTGGGGACGGATTCGAATCTATGAGAAAATATTGCAATCTGTGGGAACAGATTCGAATCTATGGTGAAATATTGCAATCTGTGGGGTCAGATTCGAATCTGTCGGAACCTAATAAAATCTGTGGAAACAGATTCTAATCTGTGGTCTTAAATTTAAACTAATGTGTAGCCATAGATTCGAATTTGTTTTCACAGATTCGGCGGTTGATTGTGTTTCAAATGTTCCTTTAAAAGCTCCGTAGACTTTACTCAATTTCTATTAGGCCCATTATCCATGATATCAGTCCACTGGTTTTATAGTTGCGTTTACCTAACACTCATTAGCATATCTAACGATAACCATAATGTGGATTAATAATAATACTACAATAATATTACTAAATGTTAGACAAAACGTATCGTTACAGTATTTAACATAAAGTATCAAAAGTTAAAACGGGATATTGCTATACGACTTCAGTGTCTTGTGTTGCGCTGTCACAGCAGAACAGTTATAATTACATGTGTAAATACTAAATGAATATGTCATATTATCATGATTGTGTGCTTATTTCTTTGCAGGACCTTTAGACATTGCCCATGAATATGCACCTAATTTAGTTAGTCGTGCCAAGCATTGGGTAAATATGAACTATGATAATAGAGAGTGTGGAGGAAAGGTAACACGTGGTATATGTGTGTATGGTGTGAATGACCTACCATGGCTACATAAACGAAAAGAACTGGTGGCCAACAAATTCTACCTCACCTACCAATATTTAGCTTATGATTGTCTAGAAGAAAGACATCGTAACAGGACAAAAATGGGAAGTGCTGTTCCATTTGATGCAAAGTACTACAAAAGTTTACCAACTGTATTGTATAGCCGCAAAGATGGAATAAACAGAGAGTAGTGGAATGTTGATAATTATTGTGTGATAATTGTTTTAATTTGCAATAAAGAAATATTTTTATAAAATATAACTACCTAACACTAAGGAGGTTATATGGATATAACCTCCTTGCTCACACAAAAACGTATGATGACTTGCGAATTAGCGGGAGTGAAAAAAACACTATTCCACTCCTTAAAAGTAGTTTATATTGGTCATGGAAAGTGTAATACACGCATACATGTAATGGTTGCTGATAAATCAAATCAATGCGTCCAGAGAAATATCAGCCTTTGTGGTGTCAGAGATAATTGTAGATCAACCTGATCTCGCACTTCCATCTTAAATCCGCATGATCCATGAGAAAAGAGCTAACAAGTCGTGTTTATGTGTACAGTGTAATTGCCTCAATGTTTACTTAATGCTGACCTACCGTCTGAGACACGGAGCGAGCATTGTTAGGAGAATGCCTCGTGTCTGGTAATGGGTTATCAAGTCCGTTATCAATCATCATTTTGGAAAATATTCACCTTACAATATGCCTTTCTGTGGTTGATCAAATATACATGTTACATGATGTATCTCCTAATGATCGATGTTGGATGTAAAACATCATTCTTAGACTTAGGAATATACATCCGAAGCACCCCCCCCCCCCCGGAAAAAACTTAACTGGACAGATGTTGTTTTCATGATAATTCCACGTGCTTTGGCCACAGGACACAGGAATATCGATTTTAACGGAAATGGAACTACTACTTCCGACCCCCACACTCCATAAACCATAAACAATAATTGCCCGGTCGTAATCAAGGACAGATTGCATACACATAGCTTATCAGATGTGCTTCATTATTGTAAACTTTATTCCACCATATAAATACGAGGTTGTATTAGAATTTCATTAAATTTAAAATATATATTTTTCTGTAAAATACACATTTTGTTTTGCTAACAGTCATTTATAATAAATATCTAAAATATAACGAAATAATATTTTCAGATTAAATGATTCATTGGTATCGAAAATTATAGCCCACTGTCAAAGGCTCGCGAACAATGATTTTGCGTGCTATCAAAGTGTCAAAAACTATGATTTTGCGAACTATCATTCTAAGTTTTTTCGTTTGATCGGGCAACCCTGATATTTGCCAATGTAATTTTTCAGATATAATGTATCAGTAGTGCTAAAAATTGTATGTTTCACGACATTCGCCAGTTAACGTTCATAGCTAAGGTATAATTAATGTATACCATATGGAGGAGAACGAGGTAGGGGACTACACGTATAATCATAAATAGGCCTAAATAATAATAATAAAATAATAATTTGTTGTACGATCGAGGAACATCTCATGCACTATTTTCCAATGTGAAGTGTCTTTTGTTCATAAATGTATGAAATCAACAAACTCAATTGCCACACATTTATCCCTTGGTTAGCAGTGAACATGTGCTCACCTATAAGATTAAATTGTTTTAACTCTTGAGGATAATTACAACAATTGTAGATTGATTATGTTCAGAAAATTTGCATACGTATTACGAAGGAATGTTCTTTGTAATTATAGGCCTATGGGGAAGCTGGAGCCAGTAAGCCATTTTTGAAAACAAATATTTTAATCACCATGTATTGCAATTAACACTGATTGAAGTACACAAGACAAAATTCATTTAAAAAATACATATCACGTGTTTTTATTAGCTTGTCGATAGACAAGCTTATTATCTGTCCTATTCGGGAAAATGTCTGTGCGGTAAACTTTCAGCATCTCTGCCTTAAAAGAAGCAGTTATTTCTTTTGTTGTGTGCAGAAGCGCTCTAGATTATGCTGCTTCTACAGTCAGTCAACATGATACACTGACCCAATGTTGGTTGAATGTTGTATCATTGTCTGGCCAACATTGATCCAACATTGGGTCAATGTATGGAGTTTACTGATGACTGGCAAAATCAGACGTTTAGCCAATGCTGATTCAATGCTGGGCCAGAGTCGTAGACGATGTGCCAACATTAAGCTAGCATGGTGATTGTCTCAAGTTTACTGGGTGGTCATTACACCAGCTGATGATCTAGCTGTGACTAAAGCCGTTCTTTATTATGCAATATAGAAGGTAATTCTCGACTCAGATAAAAAATGCACATACATAAAAAATCAGAAGCAAGCGCCAAAGCATTTGTTGGCTATTAAAACATGAGATACACCATTTCTAGGAATAAGAAGAACAAACGGGAAAATAATTCCTATTATTATCTAATCTAATTATTATATACATAAAAATATATTTTCTAGATTTCGAAAGGGGCACTTAGATATCAGTTAAAGTGGAGGGAATCTCGTGATCCCCCTGGATTCACCCCTGATAACTGTACAACACTAAATAGTATGGTTATTATAGATTGTGATAATTTTACTATTAATGATCCATGAATGACATAGTTATCTGTTTTGAACTAATTCTTGGCACAAATAAGCAAGTTCATTTGAAAAATAGAACGGAGTTGATGCATGCATATGCATGTTTCAGTTTATCACGGCCATTCTATGGATCGACTGACCCCATGAACACATGTGAACGTCTGATAGCAGAAATATTGTATCACGTGCATATCTGAATTAAACAGCTTCCAATTGTCAAGTTTCAAAAAAAATAATGATTATGCTCATAGGGGCCTACAATTATATTCTAATATTATAAATTATACATCCACACATCTCCATACACCATGCTCATGAGATACTTAGTCCACGATATCTTTACATGCGTTTCCACTTCTAGTGATTTAGAGAGGGGGTCAACTTAGCATGGGAATCAACTGATCTCAGCTTCCATTATAGATCTATTTAGACCATGTAAAACAAAATTGAATGTGAAGTTCGCCTTTGGCTCTGTAAGTCCAGGCATAGTGTAGCCCGACATTTAACAAATTGCAATACAAGGTTTTCTTTCTGTCTTGATTTCAGGGACATGTCCTCTATTACAAAAAAGTCCAAAGGAATCCTCACGGGCGAACTTTGTGAAAATCGCCATAGTTCGACTTTACTTGTTTTGTAACCGCAATTCAGTTTTTTCAAGGCTGAGTGATAATTAGCGAAATGATCTTTAAAATGTTGGTACAAGCTATAGCCCCACTATATAAAGTACTTGTTCCCCATAACATTGGATCCACAGGTCGGATTTGAATAATGTTGTTATTGTTTCATTATATGTTCTCGCCTGTGGTGAACCCGAAGTGAACATCCCAAGAGGCGTCTGTCATGTTCCGTCTAGATAAGATGCGAAATTGCCAGTCCTTGGCCAGATCCCCTAATGTCAAGTATATTAATGGGATAAAGACGGCGAAATGACTGATGCGAAATTGCTATGATGCGAAACGTCCAATGACGCGGGCGAAACGTCTAGACGGCGAGCTGATAATGATGGCAAACCAGCGTCCAGAAAGGGATAAAATGGGATAAAATATAGCATGGTAACAGAATAATTGTCAAGGATAAATGTTAAAGACATTATAGGCCTATATCCTTAAACATTTAGAGAAAAGCTTCCATTGCTGAAAATAATATTTTTTAAATGGGCGTTTTGCCCCTATACCGATGTGGCAAAACGACCACCCCCATGGGCAAAATGTCCTTACCACAATTAGGTAGCCTATTTTGTCTACAATACGATGTCTAAAGTGCTTTCTGGTCATACCACTATGTAGGGCGTATTTGTAAACCCTATAATAGACACCAAAACCGTAAATCGCCTTCAATTCTTTCCTGTCTAACAGGATGCAAAGAGTTGTACTAGCGGGCTCACACATCAGAAAATGTTTCGGTTACGCCTGGGGTACCTCAAGGCTCAGTCCTATGACCCGTTCAATTCCTTCCTTATATCAATGACCTACCAAATTCCCTTACATCTAAATTGCGATTTTTTGCTGATGACGCTATCGTTTATTCAGAAATAAATTATATTTCAGACTCTTAAATCCTCCAACAAGATCTAGATAAATTGACCCTCTGGGAGAAGACCTGGTTAATGAAGCTTAATCGAATCAAGTGTGCAGTCCTCTCGGTGACCAGGAAACGAAACCCAACTATTTACTGCACAATGAAACATTACGAAGGGTAAGCTCAACCAAATACCTTGGAGTTACCATCAGCTCTGATCTAAATTGGAACAGACATATTTCAACCGCAAGGAAAACCAGGCACTGGGATTTGCATAGCGAAACATATAGGCCTAAATGGGGCCTACCAGGTCACAGAAAATCAGATCCATGGCATACAAGGCTCTAGTATGTCCCCGCCTGGAATATTGTGCCAGTCTTTGGACCCATGCAATTACCCAGTGTGCTGTTCAAAAACTGGAGATGGTCCAGAGATATGTTAGCTGCGAGATATGTTATGAGACGCTATCACAACACCAGTAGGCCCTAGTGTTACTCATATGCTGGATCTTCTCCAGTGGCCCAGCGCCGGAGTTGCCTTCGCCTTGTCTTTTTATACAGAATAGTAAACCAGCTAGTTGTCATACCACCGGATCTCTATATTAGCCTACCTGCAGTTACCAAACAAATACTAGGACTCACCAACATGCGTTCTTGTCTTACCTATGTAACGCAAATTCTTACAGACCCAGTTTTTTTTATCAGCAATTAGTATGTCGATGGAACACTCCGCCTCGCCA